>JAHZNI010003072.1:0-10512 GCA_027744415.1 Seira ritae
CTTGGATACGAGTTTTAAAGTCGTTTGGTTTGACGAGAAGCATATGGATGATGAAAAAGCACAATTGAGCTTCATTTCCCTCATGATTTCTGAGAGCCTACAAATCAAAATGATACATATGTTTTAGTAAAGCACATTCTCACTCACTCATAAAGTTTATTGTTAAATCAAAGAAAATTGTTGCAATATATCAGCTAAGCCACCATACCAAACAAAGCAGAAGTCTTTCGAAGGGAACGATATTGTACTTCCAGATCATGTCACTTATTGCATCCGCCAACTTGTTCACGAATTGACCACCACCTACAACCAAACAAGAAAAGATTTAACCAAAGGGAAAAGCCAGGTAAAATATAAGTTGTTAAAATATTAATATTAAATAAAATATATAAAATCAAAAGAAACAAAAAAATTACAACACCTTTGGTACCTGCATTGGTAAATTCGCACATCACATAGTCACAAAACTTTCTCAAGTTAGCAGATATTCCTTTGGGGCCAATTCTTTCAATAACTTTTAGAGCCACTGGGTTCACACGATCTGTTTCTAAAATCATTTTCCACACAATACACAAAAACAAAGGAGGTGTCCCTTGCAAAGAAAAGTGTTCAATTAATTCCTTTTCGCTTGAGATCATTGCATTCCAGTTGCGGTATTCCTCGTCGACCATATTCTAGCAGAATTTTGAAAAATCGTCCGATTATTCCGTTTTACAAATACAAGTTGGAATTATATTCGAACTATTTTTTTGAGTATTTTTCAAACATAGCATACCTTCAACTGCTGCTTATTCTCTTTAGGGACTTGATTCTGCTGGAAAAAATCAGTCAGCACTGGAGGAAAACATTGCAAAACGTGTGGAGACCAACTGTGGGGTGTGTTTTGCATTATTGCCGTCAATATATCTCGGAACCAACTCACACTTCCCGTGCCAGACCCTCCAAGCATGTCTGAACCAGTAACGTGTATTGCCCTCGCAATGGTCAAAACCAATGCTCTGTTCAACTCTTCAGATTCTGCCGAAACCAGTGATTTACAGTCTCCTCCAATTCTTGAAAACTGAGTGTGGACATCAACACTGTTGAAACTAGTGATCAGACGCAGTGCCGTAGTTTCAATACTGACAGAAAGAGAAACAAAACAGAATCATCAAATTACTATGTATATATCACATCGAATCAATTATAGCAATTTATTATTTATTTATGAATTAAAAATCGGGTTTGAGAACTAACCACATATGAAGTTGGGCTGAATTTGAGTGAGAATTGGTAGCTAAAGCATTTAGCTGAGACAGCAGCTGCATACGATAATGAGGCTGAATATGATGAAGTCGATAGCAAAACATTTCTAAAAGTGTATGCAAAATTCCCCAAGCCTGAGCTTTAAATACGTTTGGAAGGAGTTGAGCTGAAAAATGAAGGAAAAACATTAAAATCTTTCTTTCAAAAACGAAAAGCTTTCATAAACTATATACATATACTATATATACACGATACGATACATGATACGTAATTTTTGACTTACACATGAAACCTTTGATTCCCAGAGATTCGATTTCGACATAAACCAAAAGTCTCGCATAAGTTTCCATTAAAGACGGATTTAAATTTTGTGTTGATTTTGCGTTGGAAAACTTCATTATATGAGTTACAATGTTGTGAATTAAACTCATTTTTGTGTGGACCGTAAGGGAATCTAGTACTTGAACCGAGAGAGGGGCCGTCGGGGTATTCGTTGATGAATTGCCTTGCATGGCGTCAACTAGGGCGGTCATTGGTCTAATTATTTGAAAAAAAATATAATGAATTATATAATATTAAATCAGAAAGTCTGACTTGTCATTCAATACCTCAATGTCCAATATACCTCGTAAATATATCTGAACTCGTAGAAAAAGCATTAGCGAGCAAAACAACTCTGAAATCACTGACAGTTAATGTTGGTTGAGACGTATTTGGCACTGCAATACTCTGCAAGTACTCATACTGCTTTTTTAAGGCCGTCGGCAAAGGTCTACAAAGCTGCTACTGATGCAGAAACTTCATCGGACTGATCTTCACCGGGCTTTGTCATTTCAGTTTCCGTTTTCTGCATTGCAATAAGAACTAGTTCAACGAGTCTATCTTCAAGCGTTGTACAACGAATTTTACACTGTTTTTGGAGACCAAGGATAGCGCAAACCATGTCACGGGAATACGGCTGTTCCAAAATGAGCCTGAGTAGTCTGTCTTGAGGTTGTAAATAATCCTTGTCGTAGGGCAAGTTTCCTTTAACAAGGAACCGAAGTGTTGCCGGATCAAGTTTCCAACTTAGCAGAGAATATCCCGAGGGAGAATGTTCGACAACAGGTAACATACGTGAACGTCCAATAACAGTAACCATTTGTGCAATAGGATGGAAGCCATCAACAAAGTCTGATAGTAACTGACTAACTTTCCAGTGTGGGAACTGCCTTCTTTCGGGGTAATTTTTCAAAATTTCGTTAACTATGAAGTAAGCAGGTAGAAGACATGCATTTCTGTCAAATATGTGGTTTAAAAGTCGAAGAACTGCATTGAACTGAGGGAGCTGGGAGGGTGGTACTTTTTCTGGAAACATCGCAACTTTCTCGAAGCAAGTCTATGGATATCGAATAAAGAATCGATAATCAAATGAAATATTAAATTGAACGAGATATGGTTTTATTTTATGCTTAAGTTTACATGATTTAAAAACAGTATAAGTACCTTCATTATTTCTCGTACTCCTTTGTAATCCACACCTTGGATAATTTTCTTTATCAGAATGAAACTATTAATCCAAAACTTCGAATTTTTAATTGTAAGGCGGTCGCTTTCCAACAGTGCTTCACAGACCAACCTACGTTTTAAAAAGGTACGTGAAACCACTTGAGGTGATGCAAAACAGTGGACAAGAACAAATTCACATTTCTTCTTAAATCTCAAAAATAAAGCACGTACCTAGCAGGAACGTTAGGAGACGAGACCAGTTTTTCTAGTATTTTCAGTAAAATGTCCACAACTTCATGATTATTTGTAGGTTGTCCAGTAATAGAAATGATATGCTTGATGGCAAGGTCGACGGATTCCCCACTTGGGCTGTCTCCAAATACCTTCAGCAGTTTCGTCTGAAGTGCATTGTACACTTCTTCCGCGTAGTTGTCATCATGCACAATGAATGCATTAAATGCAGCTTGAATACTTCGAACTTCCTGCAAAAGAAAGAAAGCAAAAATGAAAAATCAAAGGAATATTGATCGCTGACTTTTTAAAACATTAAATCAAACGTTGGACATTCCATTAAGTCTCTATTTTTTATGCTAATTAATTATAATCACTGATGACATATCGTACCGTAAACTCTTTCATCACTGCCTTGACTTGCTCCAGCAAATCTGGCTGACACGGATTTGGCGTGGGGGCAGATATGCTGGAGGGCGCAGCTGGAGTTGCCACGTTGGACTGCATTTTAAGCACTTAACCGTTAACGGTTATTAAAGTCAATAAGTGGTCAGTGAGCGATTCTCCTTCCCGAAGACACGAAAATGCTTAGCCAAAATTAACCACGAGAGATCCCTATTAACTTAAAAAGATAAATGCAATTAAGAACTGCGCAAACTGTACTGTCAAAATGAGGACATAACCAGAGCCGCAAATGCCTTTTCAAAACAAAACACATACTGAAATAGTAAATCCCATGAAATGACAACAACATGGCAAACAAACAAGTCCCAAGCTCCCAAGTTGAAATTAGCATACCGGCTGGCTAGCTGACTAAGCTAAGCTGCGTGACAAGTAATTGTGTTTGTGTATTGACTACGACTATTCACTATACATGGGCATAGAATATGGACAGGACAGGATGCAGGATAGCAGTAGCAGCAGCGCACCGGAAACAGTAGCAGTATCAGGAGGAGATCAGAGATCACAACAACAAACTCAGAAATGCTTTCATTGCATAACTTGCACACACATTTATGAAAATGAGGCTTGTCATCCCTCAACAACTACATAATATTATCCATTGCTATATGATATACCATACATACTCATTTATATCTATAGCTCAAGCCAGAAGAGCCAGAGCTATATTTATAGCTATAGTACAAGTACGTACAAAAGCTCGCGCAGAGTAGAATGAATGATCAATGCATGATACGTATAAACGCTTTGGGATGGGTGGAGTGGAGGAGCCCAAGCAACTGTATTATCATTATGGCATGCATGAGTTTTTGGGAATGCTCCTCTATGCCTTTTTAATAATGGAAAGAATGCTACACATAATATTAATTACTCACAAGGATCAGGATTTTGACCATTAAAATAATATTATTATCTGCTCTCTCAAGGAATTCGACATTAAAACAACACTCTATAATATCACATTACTAAGGTTGATTACTCATGCTCGTACATGTGTAGTTATTGTGCATTTTTGTTGTCATTCATAAATCGCTTCTCGATTTCCATTTCGTACTTCATTTTATTCATTTCAATTGAAATGGAATTTTTGATAAGGAAATTGATAAAGTGATGAAGGAAGAAATTAACCATTTTTTTAGCAACGGCTGAGTTGAATAGTGCGCAATAATATTTCACGATCATCATCATTGATTGATGGATATTAAAACTCGCTTTAAATAACTCCTGTTGACTGGAAGTTGTAAGTGATAGTTAATTGGTTATTGTGTATTTTTGAATGAAAATAAACTATGTACATAGTAGTCTTTTATTAGACCATTTATGAATAAAGTTGACGTATCATTCTGGTATGCAATAATTTGATTTTGATCACGTTAAAAGCGTTCTAGCAATTTTTAATTTATTCTTTTAAAATTAATTTAATTTGTTGTTGATGTCTCCTATCATTTAATTTAAAAAGTTGAACCTAGATTTTAATCTTAAATTGAAATTTCGATGTAGAACGCCAGTAGAACGTGCTGAGAGAACGCTAAAAGTGTCAAAGAAAAAGTGGAAGATTTTTTTCTGTTGTTCCTTTCATATATACATTGCTTTTCACAAAAGGCCAATCTATTAGCCCAATAAAATCCTTAATGGATTCTTTGTGAAGAAGACTCTAATTTATTGGGACGAATTGTGTCCGTCTTTTGTACGAACTATTTTTACTGGTTTATAAAACTCATACATTTAGAATTTTATTTAATTAAGTGTGAAGTGACATAGTGAAGTGGCTTCTTCAATATTAAATCCAAATCCAGCTAAATTAATCTCTTTTTATTTGCTGTTTTACAGATCAAATGAGTAGATAAAAACTTTATGAACTGATATTTTTTTACAAAAGATTGCGGAACCGACGGAAATTTTTGAAGATAAATACTTGTATGTATATTATTATACATCTGAATTAAATTCTTCTCCTCTTGTTATACAGACTGATGGATTTGCTAGATATGCTTTGAAAGCATAATTTTTGCAATCGCTGATCAACGCGAAAAATTGTAGTAAACGCGACCGTAAAGCGTGAAATATATTAAGTTCCGGTTCCAGTAATTAATCTATCCAGACAGCTATAATGGCGGCTAGCTTGTCGACTGATATAATACTTCCAAATGCGCCTCCAGACTTATTGCTACCAAAGCACGCTGGATTTCTGGCAAAATATGGAACCGCCAAAGATGATTACGTAAGTTTGTAATAACAGTTATCTACTATTACTTAATTTTTACAAATGCGGAGTAACTACCAATAGACTTCGAAATTTAAAATGTTTTTTTGTTGGAACAGGAATATTGCATGACCGAATTTTTGAGAATGTCTGGGATGTATTGGGGGCTTACAGCACTACAGCTAATGGATAGATTGGATTCTGTTCCGAAAGAGGATGTTGTTGCGTTTGTGCAAGACTGCTTTCACGAAGGCGCCGGAGGATTTTCTCCAGCGAAGGATCATGACCCACATTTACTGTACACATTGAGCGCGGTTCAGATTTTGGCTATGTAAGGACAGTCTTATTAAAGAAGTAGAAGCGTTTAAGACATCTTAAATTGAATGGTAGGATTTTAATAAAATATTTGGTACAGGTACAATGAATTCGAAGCTGTGGATTGCTCTAAAGTGGTTGAATTTGTTCAGTCCCTTCAACAACCGGATGGCTCATTCTTTGGCGATAAGTATGGCGAGGTTGATATTCGTTTCTCTTTTTGCGCTGTGGCTACTTTGGCTTTATTGGTACATATTTATTTATATGCAAACTTTACGAATGTATGAGAGATTGTTATAAAAACTTAAGACTAAATAATTCAATTTGTTAAATTTTCTCGCCAGAAAAAGTTAGATGCGATCGACACCCGCAAGGCTGCTGATTTTATTCTTTCATGCCAAAACTTTGATGGAGGCTTCGGTTCCAAACCAGGTTCTGAATCTCATGCCGGTTTGATTTATTGCGCAGTTGGAACTTTATCTATTTTGAGTGAGCATAGATTTTTGAACTTGTGGTTGGAATGTTGAACAGAGAATTCGCATGCATTTATCTCTTACATTTGTCTGTTACAGAGGAAATCGACCGAATAGATGGAGATGCTTTGGGATGGTGGTTATGTGAGCGGCAACTAAAATCTGGAGGATTTAATGGTCGACCGGAGAAGCTCCCTGATGTTTGTTATTCTTGGTTAGTTGCTTGAACTTTGAGTGAGGCTTTGGAGTTCACTTGACGTTCCATGCCTACAAATGATGTCGAAATATTAACTTTGATTTAGGTGGGTATTAGCATCGCTTACCATCCTTGGACGTGGGGATTGGATTGATCAGAAGGCTCTGATTAAATTTATTTTGTCGTGCCAAGACGTGAAAACTGGAGGATTCGCAGATCGCCCCGGGGATGTGGCCGATCCCTTTCATACTTTGTTTGGCCTGGGAGCGCTTTCGATTCTAGGCTATCAAGATGAAACAACAGTCAAACTAAAGAAGATCAATCCTGTGTTTTGTATGAGCCAGGAGGTAATTGAAAGTTTAGGCATTGAAGTACAGATCTTGCCTGGAGGTGGGGCTTGTTAGTCGGTCGTTATATAAAATTATACCAAGCTTTTGTACTATCGCCGCAATTTTGTATCTTCTTCTGTAAACATTTGTCATTAGTGTAGAAATCATTGTGTCCAAAAAACAAAAAAAAATCATGACCAAACAAGATTTACGGAGCAATTTTACAACCACAGAACATCTTATTGATAACTTCTCGGCATTTACACGTTTTTAAACATGATGTCGTTCAACAAGAATGGATACAAAAATATTACGATGCAGTTTATCTGCCTGTTCCAAAATAATTTTTCCCTGGACTGAAGAACACAACTGTAATTGCATTTCAATTTAGTTTATTGAAAATTAGTTCTTGTTTTCCAATTTATTCACTTTTATGACAAACAGTTCAATGAGCTAGAATAAGATCTCGAGATTTTATATTGATAATTAAATAGTTATTAGAAAACTTGTTGTAAATACTGGATTAACTTGTTTGCGAAAGGAGTGTTGATTATTGGATACAATTTATGGCTACTTTTAAACAATTTTTATTAAACATTCATAGAGAGATAGCACTTGTGCAGTGGATTTAACTGTAATTTGCGTTGCACTACAAACAGACTTACTAGTGCTATAAGTCATACTTAATTTTTTCTTTAGTTTTAGGATTCGACAGTTAAAAGCTAATTTACCTTATGATCTACGACTACGATAGTATGGAGACATAAAGATAAAAAAATCAACTACATAGCGTCATCTTTAGTTTATCTAGGCCCACATTTAAAACATGATTAATTGTAATTAGAAATATTAGACTTTAATTTCTCTAAAAATCAAACCACGCACTCAATCGCTCATTACAAATACTCCTTTGTGCTCCATTTCATACTTTTCTAAGCAAATATGCATTTTTCATAAATACAAAATAAAGTTTGTTACAGTAAATAGAGTAACGTAATATCGAATTGTGCTTCAAAATTTCTTTGTATGCGCCAAGAAATACACATTTTTAATGTCATAGTTTGTGTTTGTTACAAATGTAAGAGATATGGTTCATTAAATAAAAATGATACTTAATTATTACCAATTAGCCTATTACGAATTACATTTATTTCGAGAATCTGAATTCAATATTTTATAGCGGGAATGTGAATAATTCAATGACTAAGGTCCCGTCGAAAATGGCATAAAACTGACTGGGATATGACTATTTACTTATACTTTATATCTTAAACACAAATCTCGGCATTTTAAATAATTTCAGTGAAAACACAGTAGGTCGACATCATTGGCTCCAACCAAACACTCATAAATACTCAATGTAAATCGGTTTCGGAATGGACAAACCCTTGTCTTCCTATCTCGTTTTCGTACTTAAAAATTGGATTTCTCAAAAAGCATGCATTGCAAATTGCATGATATATACTGATACCTTTTTAGTATGTAATACAAACTAATATTTAATAATAATAATAAATTAAGGATGACATTAAATAAATAAATACGGAAGGCAAAGCACGCAAATTTCTCTTTTCTCTCCGTCCTGAATGTATTCGCCTCGAGAACAACATTCCATCAATTGTCATTTCACATAATACCAGTTCACCAAGAAAAAATTTCACAATTAATAATTAATCTTTATCTTCACCGTGTTGAATGCAACTGAATAATTTAATTTCTCATAAAACGCCAGAAAATGAGTCAATATAAACATAATATACTTAATCAAACTTTGTCCAGGAAGCACCAAAGGAGGCTCTGCTTTTACCACCGCTGCCATTTTGTTTGGAGCCAACAGGATTCACTGGCAAGTTAGCTCCAGCTCCAAACGGATCACTATTACCAGACACATCAAAATTGCTGCTAGTTTCTGCAGCCTCGAGTTCATCACTTCCACCACTGAAATTCATCTGCGCAAAATAGTCAGTTAGCCCGTATTCACTTAGCAGCTCTGCGTCAGTCTTATCATTTTCTTCGAAAACATTGTTATCAGCTAGCAGATCGTATAGTGGATTTTCTAGAGTTAAACCTAAGCCTAACCCATCCGGTGTATCGAGATCAATTAAATTCTCTTCCGACTTACTTAATCTAGGTTGAACTTGTATTCCATTTAAATTTGGTGTAATTTCGTTCATTTTGGAAGCGGATGATGATGTAGAAAGCACCAAGTTATCGTCTGAACTTCTCAGCATGTGAGAACTAGTTGCGGTTAAAGTGTTCCTTCCGTCTTCAATTACTGATTTTGTCTCTAATCCAAGATGATTTGCAGATTGTCCGTGGCGTCTGTATGATTTAGTGGCAGGACTGTGACCATAGTCCACTGCGCTAGCTCGATGAGGGTTTGATACATGGAATTTGGAACGGATATCTGAATACGCTACATGACCTTTCTGTTTCACGCTCTTCCCACTTTCTTTAATCTGCACAAGTGCAAACAGAGTTTCACAGATTTTCTTCATAATAAACTAAAAAATTATGACAATTTATTCACAAATTAAAAATATAAAGACTTACAGAACGAACTGCCGATTTTAATGCTGAATTTTGTTTCACAGATTCGATTAAACTTTCACTCTCCCTCTTCACACTCATTATCACAGCTTTGCCCGCCTTTTTAATCGCAGTTCTACAATCAATCATCACAAAATATAGTTATGATGTATCAGTGATCCGAATATTACCCATAATCATTTTCTTTTAATTACCTATTTTGATTTTTTCCTAAACCTCCAAGTACACGGAGCCCATTCCTCCCATTCGCTCTTGAAGAACGCCATGCCAAGGACTCTAATTCGAACTCGTCCGATTCACAAGAACCAGATTTGATTTTCTCAAGTCTTTCATCCATGAATTGTTGAAATATTTGCAGCTTCAATAATTTATTCTCAATATAATCTCGATGTGAGGGATGAGCAAATTGAACAAACCTGCAACGCAGCAAAAATAGATACATTTCCATCAACCAATTAATTCTTTGATGAAAATTGGCTAAACTAGAAAAGTTAATTAAAAGAAACATATATTTATCCGGAAAACGCTGGACTTACATATCAGCATCAAAAGACTCGCCATCATTCCTGACGGAATCTTGATAGTGGCCCATAAGCTGAGCTAAGGCTCTCAAAAAAGCTCTTGCTAATCCATCCCCCAACACTCGTTCTCCAGTCAAATTTTTCCTTAGTAAATACACTACATCTTCTGGCATTGAATCCAAATCTTCCGGAAATGGCGTAGTGACAGTGTCAGAGTCTGCGTCCACTCTGACGATTTGTCCGAGAGACTCAGGGGGAATTCGATCCCAAACAGGCAAGGGAACCCCAATCAAGAAAGGCATTGGAGCACAAAGATAATCTTGCAGTTGGAGGGATAGAACAGGGATGAAGATATGCTGCCACGACATGGGATATAGAAATAAATTGCATGCCACAACAATGGACGACAATCGTGATATTTTCTTCGAAGTGACAACTACGCGTCTTTCAGAAAGGAGGGCAGCAAATAAAATCAACATAGATTCTGTCGTGAGAGCAT
>JAHZNI010003074.1:0-11018 GCA_027744415.1 Seira ritae
GCATTTAAATTTGCCATGCCACTCAAGGAATTTGGTGACATGCCGGCGTTTCTCTTGACCGTAGCTGCAATCGTTCTCTTGTCCATTCTGCTTATTTTGGTGGTGATTCTTTGGGAGTTGGAATATTTCACGGTGGCAGTAAACGAGTCACTAGGGTTATCATCTCATCTGAATTCTGGTACGTATAAATTACAATTCCACTCTAAATCTTGATGAAGCATAAAAATTTCTTTTTTTCTAATTGTAGTTGTTGCAAGATGCCACCTTAGAAGGGTGAAAAGGGATTCAGCGGAATGGATGACATTCTCCGTCAACCTAATAGGCTTCTGGGTTCCTATTATACTGGTGCCAGTTTGCATGATTGTAAATTGCGAACCTCTCTACTACATTTTTGACCAGCTTTTACCCGCCAAAACGGAAAGAAGCATCAGTACAATAATTTTAGTGTTACTCGCCCGAGCACTATGTCTATTTTTCATTAGCAGCGAATGTGCGCGAGCATGTGCGTATATTGGATCCCTGATGATAATATTTGCGAGTAGGATCAAACGAATTTGCATACTTCTAATTCTATGTCCAGTTAAAATGGAAACGTTTTTAGGAATTCAGAAACGACTACAAATCCTATTCACGCTGGTCAACCCTGTTGTGGAATATGCCGTTTATACAATCTTTATGATTACGTTTTGGCTAGCGATTGGATTGGCAACTTTGTTAATCAAGTTTTATGAGAAATTTCCAAACGAGATGCTAATTTTGATGTCATTTACACTCATGTGCACGCTTGGAATTAATGCAATCGTTATCCCAATAATGTGTGGCATGGCGGAGACATTGGAAGGCGTTCTCGTCGTTAATACTATTCGGGCTAAGAGAAACTTTTCAGTGCGGATGAAAGACAGTTTGTGCGATTTAAAGAGGGTGAGAGCTCTCCAGCCAATTGTTATTCGGTACGGGAAGTTCTTCCCAATTGATAGGGATTTCAGATCAAATTACATAAACCTGTTTATTTCTCGATTGTTTGATGTTGTTCTATCCCTATAGCTCTGCGGTGTAATAATAAAGACACATTATTCATTTCATAAAAGCAAAGTACACCGCACTCTCCTTATGGGAATGGCGGTTTAAGTGGGAATGGGCTGATTTTTTGATAGGTTGTAGAGCTGATTGAGTACTACAAAAAATGTATTGGGTGTCACCCAAAAAACGGCCTCTAGCGGCGTCAAAGGTTGCCCTAGCCAAAACCTGGTTTAATTGGGAATGGGCTGACTTGGCTTGACTAGCTGTTTTGCTTAAGACTATAACTTTTTCGTAAAAGTTAATCGACAAAACAGACTTGCTTATGACACTTCAACAAGATGTCCACCCCAACTGTATCAAGCCAGAAAATGACCAGTTTTCGGCTAACGCCATCTTCAACAACCCCTAGCGCCCGCAAGAGGGGTTTTTTGGGTAACACCCACTACATCTTTTGTAGTACTCAATCGGCTCTACGACATATCAAAAAATCAGCCCGTTCCGACTTAAACCGCCATTCCCATAAGGAGAGTGCGGTGTACTTTGGCCAATTTCTCTTACTTTGTGCATAGCATAGACAGTACTGCTGTCAATTTAATGTTTTGTTTAATGACGTTCGGTTTAGAATGTTTTTAAGTTCAAGGCTTTCATGCCATGTCATAGTTCCTGTACTTATGTTAGTTAAATAACGATCAGAAAACGTAAATAAGGCGATTTTAAGGTATTGCAATCTCCGCTTGTATAAAAATGATGTCTTGAGATTTATGGCAAGAGAAATTATGTGATTATGTGAAATTATGTGGGAATTCCTCGGGGTAACCTGAGACGGTGACTGTACTGACCAACTGGAGAAGCATCTCTATGAACATCTATTGCTCGTGTCAGGGAGCGAACATTTCAAGGCCAAGAAATGCCCCATTTCCTCGAAAGCCTTCCATGTGGGATTAAAAAAGATGACAATGTCAAGTAATCACTAGCAAAAAATGGCTCAGCGTGAGCGTTTACTGATTCCACATAATTTTGCCATGACCCACGACGGAGGATGATAATGCGAATAATTTGCCGGCATGAAAAGGTACGTGACATAATTACCCTCGGCCTCATTCGACCCTTTTCTTTTGAAGTTCCCCCTCTTCTCTATTAAAGGTCTTTCTTATATCCAACCTTCTTGCTATCTAAGCTTACCCAGAATTTTGGTTGCGCATCACGTATACAAAGTCAGTAGGAGGGAACCAATGCCTGCCAATCCCAGTAGAGGAAATTAATGTCACGCTGGTTTCACCGTCCACATACGTGACTTTTTTTGCCGGTCACATGGAGTTGATCTTTCCGATTCCATGAAGTTTCACCAGGCGCATTTTCATCAAGGTACATGAAAATCAGGTGTACATGTATGTGTGCTGCATGTTTAAAATGTTTGAGTACCTTATACAGTATCCTATAAATTGGGAGTTTTATATGCATTTTATGGAACCATATAACATTTGTCACTTTGTTACTTACCGTTACAACTTCTCTGGTGAAAATAACCTACCTACTCATTTCCGGTCGCCACAAAACTGCTCTGTCTGCGAATGTAAATGTTTTCCAACGAGAAGAAAAAGTACACTGGTTAAGTCGAAATTTAATACTTTGTCCCCAATAGACAAATTATGTATTACTTAATTTGCCCCAACACGCAAATTCAGAACACGTGGCAAGTGGATCAATAATAACACTTATCAATAAATAACTACAGACGTTCCATTGTTTCATAATTTTCTTGACCTCTCAAGAGTTCGCATGCTCCGTAGCAAGTTATTCAAAATCGGAAGAACATTTTTCAATATTTTTTTTTGCAATATTTTACTCTTCCCTAAAATTCTGCTAAGCATGAATATTCAGAATCTGCGTATCGCAATGATTACGATCTTATGCGTAGTCTCCTCAGATGCGTACAGTCGTCCAATTCCCATTTTGAACAATGTGATGGAGGATATCAACTCCGTGATCAGAAAAACTCCCGAGAACTACGTCCTCTCCCTCCATTCGCAAACCGGGATTTTAAAGTGGACTTTAGGCGATACGTTCGTCTCCTTGGAAACAATTCAACTTGTCACCTACTTCTCCTACAATGTAACAGTTGCAATCAGGCTCCACAGTGAATTCCGATACTCTCAACCGAGTCAAGTTATCTTTGCCACGTACCATGATATTAAATTTTATTCAGTTTTCATAAACATGCAAAACTATCTAATGCGTTCATCCTCGGTCTTGTTTCTATGGGATTGGCGGAGATACTTACCTCGCTCCTACATTTCGACAGAATTGGATGTGAAATCGCAATCATGCCTACCATCGCTCAAGATTTTGATACAGATGAGAAGTAAGAAATTGGTATACACCATCATTTGCAACGACTACTGCAACCAACAAGATTACACGAACATTCCATGGTCTGGGGAGAATACAAGAAATATTCTGAGGAATCCAGTGGAGCTGCACAAAAGATTATTTTGGAACGCTCAAGGGCGGAAAATTACCGCTTGGCACAGGCCTACCATCCCCTCTTATTATAAAGATTTCCAGGGTGACATGTACGCATGTCGGCGGCTACTGCCAAGATCAAAATTTATGCTTTATTGTAACTCATTCCTCATGTCCATAATCTACATGGCGAGGGTGCACAACATCTCATTCGACATCCAATCCAAGAATCCCATCTTCAGCTTTCACAGGCAGCTCATCCAGGGCTATGCCAGTACTATTCCAACGTCCGAACTTGGGGTGATTCGGGCTGCCGTCACAACCCATTATTCTATGTCTACGGATGAGCTCCTCCTCTACTGTGACAATTACGAGGAGACGAAGACCTTTCTGGGCGCGGACTTGTGGACATGTGCATTCCTCAATGACTCGTGGACATTGATAGTTTTATCAAGCATTGCATTTGTCATTGTCCTTCTTAGAATAAACTACTCCGAAGTAATTAATATGAAGCATATTGTCACGGAGTCGCTGCGAGTCTTTACAATCCTCATTGGACAGTTTCCTTCCAGAGTGGGAAGGACTCAAGGGCTCTACTTGGCAATTGCCGTGCTTACCATGCTTGTATCTAATTTGTATGGGAATTCCATCACGAGCATTCTGACAATCAGACAACCGCTACCAGCTTACAAAACTATCAACAATATTTTAAATGAGGGATATAGAATTGCTTTGTTTTACGATAAATATGACATTGATAAATATAAATATGATTATTTTAGAGAGAAAACCTTGTTCGAAATCCCATTCACGGAGAAAGCTGGAGGAAGACGATTTGAAGATACGTTTATCTACATCAATAGGAGTCATCATTATAGAAATGTTGGAGAAGTTCTCAGGAGGCGGTATGCAGTTTTGGTTGGGGGGATGAACAAGGGAATGTTCACGGCTATTTATAAAAATGCCACCAATCATGGGCAACAGGTTAGATGGGAATGTAGATATGTGGAGCAATCCCTGGATACGATTTACCTGCAGTGGATATTGTACACGGTTAATAAGGACTGGCTCATGGAGACTATTGAGAGGATTCATCAGTCTGGTCTCAGAGATAAAATCGGGCAGTGGACTGCCTGGGCCTACAACCTGCATTGGAAGACGCTTCATTTGGCGGAGGAGAGTTTGAATAAACCGATTGTTGAATTGGATATCATCACATTGGATAAGTTGATTGCTCCACTTGTTTTCTGTGTAGCGGGGTTATCAGCGGGTATTTCGTTGTTCTGCTTTGAAGCTATTTTTAATGATATGTGCAAGCATTTTGGTAATGTTTTCAGTAGAGCTCAAATAAAAAGTTCCGCAATCATAAGGTAGTTATCTAAGTATTTATGACATGGCAATGTTGATGTTGGAAATATAGATAAATTATGAATAGAAGTTTCGTTAAGCTTAATCACTATAAAACATTTTATTGTTTACTGTCGACATTGGTAATCCGAATAGTGACTCATGTACAGTAGCTGCGTCACAGGGGGGGGGACTAGCAGGGGATAGTCCTATCTTACAATGTATAAGAGGTCCTATCCCGTAATGTCAAATGAAAATTTCAGGGGGGATTCGTCCCCTGCTCCCCCCGGCGACGCAGCCTATGATTATGGACTAGCATTGTATTTCAGTAAGCATGTTTGGACATGAGGTAGCTACCAACTAAATACATGTACCAAGATCGCTTTCATTTATCAGGATCACGCATACAATTTATCAGACATCAGACTACATGATAATGATGAGAGACTATACATAATGCATCTTCATCTAATGCCTTTCTCCGTGCATGCATGTACGCACGCTAAGAGAACTAGAGGAGGACTGAGAAAGCTTGGCTTGGATTCATTCCTTTGGTTTAAAAAATAGAAGCAGACCTCATCTTCTAGAATTCCAGTTCCTAGACATTTGTTCACAGGCTACTTAATTAAATTACAAGTCTTCAGTGCCTCACTTTCCTCTGGAATAATGGGCGCAATACTAATGCTCATCTAACCTCAGCATGTAATCCATTAGCCGCTCAATGCTTCACCGTTTATACCAACAGTTGTCACAATATAACACTTTTTAAATATGTTAGAGCAAGTCCTTTCTTATTTTAATGATGATGCTGAGTTTTGACTGGAACGGTTTCTCGATTTGTCGGCTTTTCATTTTATATGGACTGGAATGAAAGTCCGTTTTAGACAGCAACAGGACAAATTAGAAACACTGAAAACTTCTGGAGAAAGCAGGATGATCTATCCAGCACTAATCTTTCTTTCGCGAGTCCATGAGAAAGAGAATCTCTCAGAAGTGAAAACCATTGTCAAGCTTTTTCTTTATTTTTTTTCATTTGCCAGGGGAAATGTCTATATTTGATTTCAAGTTTCAGAGATTTTTATACGGTGAAGTTTATTTTTAAAGGTCTTGGCTTACCTATTCCTTATGGGGCTTGTGGAAAGAAAATATATAGTTTTAAAATGCTTATTAAATATACTACAAAATACCTAAAGCGCTTTGTGGCATCATCGTATGTAAATTGATTGTAATTATTGCTTAGCAAATTTAAAAGAGAAAAAGCGAACTGGCGTGGGGATCGAATGAAAGAGGCTTTCGTAGGCGTTGGAAAGGAATGGAAGCAGCTTTCCAATTTTCTCAACGCTAATTTCATTCGTTTACGTAGCTTCGGTAAAAAAATAAGGAATACAATGTAATGATGATAGTAGATTATGCAAAATAGGATTAAAAAGTTCACGGTATGAAACTGTCAGTAAGTCCATTGTCCTCATTCAGTACAGTCATGGATTCCTCTCCTTCTACGTCTCGTGCAATAAAAAAAGATGTGAGAAAATTTGGTTGGGCAGTATCGAATGTGGATATTTCCGAGGATGAAATCAATAATAATTGGCGAGTGTCGTCGACAAGATGCACAAGTGGAAAAACTGTAACAACCTATTACTGTGCTGTTGGGGGGAAACTTGCTCTGACATTTATGCGGAAAGAGTTTGTTATTAAACACATCAAAGTGACCATCAGAAAGCCAAATGATTTTCTTCCGTTATTTCATGCACAAAATGTTGAAGAGCTACAATTACTTATGCGTCCTACAACAACAAACCCTTGCCTAACCATCTACCCCAAATGGTGACTTGTCCTGATCGTGAGAATTTGTGGACAACATTTGATGACTACTTATGTCTAAGCATCCGAGATATTCATTCACAGGATCGTTTACACATCAAAATCACCTTCATCGAACCAATTCACCTGCTCCTGCTCGGATTTCAAGAAGGAATACATATTACACACTAGGTATTGCATATGACAAGCAGTTACTTTAATTTACAATGACTGCAACCATTGGATAGCTTTCGAACAAAAACCCCCTTGGTCGACCTAAGAACAACTATGGAAAGGTCCTGTCTAAAGATTAACATTTATTACATGTCTAATATGCATAATAAAGCCATTTGGTTAAGACAAAACCTTATTTAAGATTTATGATTTGAACAGCAAACAAATGAATTTGGCTACCAATTTAAATACAAAATCAAAAAAATTAACTGATTTAGCCATGCAAATTTATCCATTCAATCGCAACGCCAATTTATTCAAACGCATTTATTTCCTATCTCATACACTGCCAATTCGAAATTGTCAAACATTTTTAAATTATTGTTGTCACTTCCATTGTAATATGAAACTTCTGCGACAGGAAATGTAGTTTATTTAATGTTCATGACTTTCTAGGCAACAAATATGCTAATTAAATCTTACAATAACTGTTTAATTCGTTCAGGCTTTAGCATGGTTTGATCCTCAATAATGTACCGATTTCCGAATTCACCCTTACTTACAGTAAACCCCATCTGAATCAAAGCACGTTCCAAAATCTGAACCAAATAGGAAATGTACGGCTCCATGTACAAAAATCCCAAAAAATCCTTGTCTCCCAATTCTCCACCCTTACTTTTACAAAAGTCCATTGCCAAGCTCACACTATCCACTTCTCTCCTCCCATTCACGGAAATAACCGCCCGTATCAAGTTCCTTTCCGCTACATGCTTAAAACCTTCATAGTATTTAGGATTCCCACAAACAAGGAAATTTGGATTGACCAGTACAGAAATGAAAAATTTTGATAGGAATAGTTCCGATGTCAGAAACTCTAGCGTCCTCACCACCTTCGGTATTTTCCATAGGCCACTTATGTCATTGTAGAGTCCTTGACCTTCGCAAAATCTCTTGAGAAAGTCGAATGATATCAAAATCTTGCTTTCGTACGGCACCTCAGTGTCAATCTCCAATCCGTGGCGGATGTGAAGCCCCTTCACGAATTCTATAATCCGATCCCTCCTCTCCACGGAAGTGTTCTTTGCAAAGAAGGCAATATCGAGGTCAGAGGTCGGCCTTGCTAATTTGTACGCATATGAGCCATATACAACGACGAAGTACGGCTCATTTTCACCGAATTCATTTCCGCAAAATTCTCGAATTTCCTTTGTAAATTCTGTGATCCTCCCGCAGACTGATTCAAATGGCAAGACGTTCCTGCTGTCCTTAATATTATGCATGGAGGTGGCCAAATTGCAGCGATTGTATTCCATTGCCCCAAACTCACAAACTTTTTCAAGCATACTGTCAATATGCTCAATAGTTACAAGGGGATTCCCACTCATGTACCTCAAGGGCTTCAGCATTGTCTCCGGCCCTTGACCAAGCACATTTGATGAGTCTGGAATTGTAAATGTGTGGAGCCAAACTTGTCCTGATTTTAGAAGCCGTGCGTGAATTTCCTCATTGACTTCATTCAATCGGGGTATATCTTTCCTTAGGGGAGATTCCTCCGGACAGTACATGAATATAACGGATTGCATTTCGATTCTGGGATTGATTAAAACAAGATCTTTGTGTTCCCTTATTTTCTTTCCAAGAATCTGAGCCATTTCACATCTCCGCTCGATTTCATGACCAATGCCTTCCACACCGGAACTCTTGAGGAGCATGTACATCTTCAAGCTCTGAAAGGCTCTACTTCCCCAGAAGGGGGTGAGTTGGCCGAAACTATGCTCTTCTCCAGTGATGATATCCTCCGGTCTCCTGATAAGCTCCAGGATACGTTGGTCCCTGAAGAGAAGTACGCTTACGGAATAGGATAGGTTTAGAGTTTTGTGGGGATCAAAGGTGATGCTGTCAGCGAGTTCAATTCCCTCCAGTCTTCCCCTAAGCTTGAAGGAGAAGAGGAGCTGTGTGCCTTGGCAGCCATCCACGTGAAGCCAGATGAGGTGCTTGTGGCATATCTTATGGAGGCTTTTGAAGTCGTCACAGGTCAGGGATCTAGAGTCTCCTGCGTAGCAAACCAGGAAGAAGGGGGCCCTTCCTTGGGAACTCAAATTCTTGATTAGACCTTCCAGAGCCTCTAGGTTATACTTGAAGTCTTTGGAGGGGCACTGGACGACATTGTCCTCGCCGAGGCCCAGCCATCCGGAGGAGAGGCGGGAGCTGTAGTGATTAATGGACTGGGGAACTATGATTGAATATCTGGAGGAGTCCCCCAAGCCACGTTTCATTGTTCCTGGAAATGCCTTCTCCCTCGCGAGGAGGAGCGCTATTGTATTTGAGGAAACTCCCCCAGACGTGACGATCCCTCCAACGTCTATTGGAGTCCTGAGTGGGGAAACCAGTGGATATCCCACGAGCTCACGGAACCAGTTCAACACAATCATTTCAATGATCGTCCCTGCCATAGAGCAGGGATACCAGTTGCACAGGTTCTGATTCAAGAAGGGCATCAGAATGTCGCCGAGTAGTCCTGCGGTCGCGTTGGCTGAATCTGAGAAGGCCATGGAGTTAGGCGAGGACCAATTCGTGCAATATGGCACGATGTCCTGTTCCACCTTGTCCAATAACTGGAGTAGATCTAAGCCATTTGTAGGTAACGGTTCAACTAGGCTTTCCATTAAGTCTTCAAAGCTTCTGTAGGTCATTGGTTTCTCTCGAAGCTTGAAGTTCAGTCCGATGTCGATTGCTTTGAGGAAGAGGTCTCGTTGCTTGTCCAGGCCCTGGTGGCTTACGAAGCTGACGTTATTTTCCTCGGATTGTCGGTAGTGGGGAGATGATGATGAGGATGACGACTGGAGATCCATTTTTTGCTGAGATTTCAGATTCCGATACTGGTATTTCAACCTGCATTATGAAAAAAAGGAAGTGGAGTATAAAGAAATAAAGAAAGAAATGAATTTAATAATCTATTTCAATGATAGCAATGTCCTTCATATGCATTGGGGCAATATGGAAAATTCTGTTTAATTTGCCTTTGTCTTCATTCACTTTATATTTTTAAGGGGGAAGTATACCTGGGTTGTTTTTTAGAAGAGAGGCAAGAGATACTGATCAATTTATCACCAGCTTAAAAACCTGGTAGCGCAAAATAAAATCAAAGGCAAAAAATCAGGCTTGGTGCTGGGCAATAATCAAGGGGTGGACAATATGATATTGTCCGGACAATAATGGGCAATATCAAACTTTGAAAACGGACAATAATATTATATAATGCTTATATATACATACCAGGGCAATCATGGAGTAAAAGGGGTGATATGATACCATTAAAGACGGAATATTGTCCAGTATTGCCCATTATTGTCCATATTTTCTATTATTTCCCATAAAGTCCATTATATTTTCCATGTCCTGGAAAATAATGAATATTGTCCGGACAAAATCCATCTCTGCAAAAAATCTGGAGGACCTGCATGGTTTTTCATTGGTTTTCGTTTAAATTTTGTGCTGAATTTTGAAGACGCAGGCAAAAGACAATCTGCCTTTCCCCAGAGAATGCTCCAGTATAATTCCACCTTATGAGCTGTGCTGCTCTGAAAAATCTATTACTCTGCTTACCTTGAAATGCTGTCGCTGTAATAAAGAAATAGTTGTTATTTCTGCACAAAATTACCATGAAATTTTCTCGCTGTTACAAATGCTCAGGAATTTCGCAGTGCTAAAGCAGGGATAGGATTTTTAATCAAAATCTTGAAAAATATTTAGAGCAGTAATATGTAAAATGCGCGGTACATATGAAGGTTGAAATGATTTAATAGTCGCCTTTTAAATACTTCCGTTGGTTAGAAGCGTAATGTATGGTGATTAAAATTATTCCGAAAGTATTTTAACAGGTAGCAATCTAAATGTAAGAAGCAAAAAACCAGATTCCTGTAATGTTGTGTTGTAGTAATTATGTGCAGTTCAATACTATCAATTTTTGGTTCAACTTCGTTGTAACAAAAATATTCCATCATGTTATCAAATGATGTGCTCGTGTGTAATAATCTTGGGAAAGTGTCGAACGTTAAGTTATGAGTTAACAACAAGTTGGTGTCACCAACTAATGACTGAAAGAGCATTTGAAATGACGTGATGAGTTGTAAATGGATTTTTTACAAAAAAAAAGATTACATGGACATGATATTAGAGAATATGCGATTTTGTAACTAGGCAAGTTCGACTCG
>JAHZNI010003075.1:0-10526 GCA_027744415.1 Seira ritae
ATGGAGGTGGGTTTTATTATATGGTAATGTAATATGACAATGGGATAATGATAAATCCATATGTACCAGAAGAATTAAGCAAAGAGATATGATCATTGATCATGGAATATATAAAACATTGTGTTCCGTAAAAACAGACGCGTAATATATATGTAATTATTATCAGCTTTATTTATATCAATTTCAAACTGGTGACATGACAGGGTAGAATTAAATTGATTTTTCAGTAATCCATAATGAGAAGAATAATATATGCATGTAATGTGGCATCAAATTCAATTTTTCAAAAATAATACCAAGTTAAAAGTAATACAGAGTAGTATAATATAGGTACACAACAAACACCTTTTTCTGTATAACTACAAAAATACCGAATAGTTAAATGTGCCTTGAATTGCACAAAAAAATGCTTCGAAATCACTGTTTTATATTTATGATAATAATGATGCAGTCAAACTTGAATCAAAAAATGGTTCGTGCGTACGTACTTGTAATGTAAATAAATTGTGAGTCATTCAGACACTACTACCCTTTCATTATTTCAAAAAACAGGTAAAATTCGCTTGTCTTACAAGTGCTTATAATTAAAATTAGAGGTAATCATGTCGCAACTTAGGGACATAATACGTTCAATGAAGAATGTTTTTTATCGGACGCTTTTTTTAAAAATAGCTCAAAGAAATCTTCCCTTCATTAAAATTATTGTTATAACCCGGAATGATAGTTGATCAATTTAATGAATCCTTTTTTTGAAAGTAACAGAGGTCAAGGTCAAATACAATAAAATTATAATCTAAGATGATATACCAATTCGAACAAAAGCTATAAGCATAAGTCTTTTCAGCATGTTAAACAGTCTTATTAGCAAATTATAAACATGGAAATACAGGCGTGTAAGTGAGTTTTATCTCCAATATATGTTCATGATTGGTGCTAATCACTGCGCAAAAGAAGTAGTCGCTAATTTACAAAACAATTGACAAATCAAAAGCAGCAGGCAATATAAAAAAAATCTTCTCAGTTGCACACTTAACATGATAATAAAAGTCCATAGTCGCACATTTATAAAACCTTATTTACTAGTACATCAAAGTAGCCGAGGTTGTGTATTTTGACTATCAAGAAAGCAATATATACGTACAATTCCTAAAAGTATCTCAAATGTTACTAGCTTATCAAACTACGGTTTTATGGATGTAATATTTTTTTAAGTTTTAAGTGAAAGTTACAAAATTTTGACACTGCTATGCTACATTACTAATTAGAGACAGGACAAACACCTTTTTTGTCCTCAAAAATTTAAAGAAAGAAACAATTTCTCATTTTACAGTTCTATTTAATTATTTTGAATACGCCACCACCCTACGAACTTTTGAAATGAATTTATTTCCGCCTCTAGAATACAACCCCTTCTTCTTTTGTATACTGCACTGTAACAACGCAACCTACAAAAAACGATGTATAAATTCAAAAGTGAGGTTCCACCACAAACCATCTATCAACTCATTCTCATACCGCTTCAAATTATAATTGTGTTCATTTGATTTGACTAAACATGGATCGAAACTTATCGCTTAAAGAAGAGAAAAAATTCGGGTTAACAGTATATTATTTGTATTTATTATTATTATTATTATGAATTTTTATGTATAATATATTTCATAATATTGTGGTACTTTTATGACATGACTGACGTCAAATTTGTCATCTAGAACTAATAACATAAATGCGTTTACCATAAACCATCATCATATTAGAATTATTTTACACTGGATTCATTCGGTACCATTCTTAACTGCTTCTTAAACATTTATGTACAGTGGTGTGCCTTTACGATTATAAATTCATGTTCCGTTTAAATTTAACATACAATATTAATAACATACATAATAAGTAAATAACCGAGACGCTATTACACCACTCAATCAGTCAACTAAACCAGCCATCATCAGCTGTGACTCCAACGCCAGTACTTATTATTTAAGTTTGAATTTCCTCTACTTCAAGCACTAAGTTTCAAAAAAAATTATTCAGGGAAAACTGACGCCAAAAATTTTATACGCATGAAAATGAAGTACCTTACATGAAGTACAGGTGAACTTATTATTTTTTATATTTTTTATATTATGTCACAATGCGACGCCTGAGGGATCTCTTCGTGCTACGTTTCCTGGTTTTGTACGCCAACATTGAGTATCAAAGCGAAAATATTGCCTTTCCTTGTTCGTCTCAAATTTTACTCTTGTGTTTTTATAAGCAGTTTTTGGCCACCTACACTTGTTCTGATGAACCCAAACATTTCGTATCCTTTTGACATCTACAATGAACTCCTGACTTTTCAATTTATGCATTTATACTCGATTTCTTTTTCTGAATGACTCACAAAATTGCCATACTATGATAGGCTGTTTTTTACTAATAAATGTTAATTCCTGTTATTCATTCATTGATGGTCCATCTCAAGGTCTGACCCAGGCAAAAAGTCCTTTAGGGCAAATAGGACTTAAGCATGTTTTGCTTGTAAAAATTGTTAACAAGCAAAAAGATTTATTTTTCTCATTGCAATTACGAATATTATTAGGATTTCATTTTTCTCACGAAGACAATAACTTTAATGCTAAGTATTAATTACATACACGCTTGCAGTAAAAGCATCAGGATTTTAAATTATTTAGAGCAATACACGATAGTATTAATTCTATACCTTCAAAGCGACCAATAATTTTACTGTTTAGGTGATGGCTTACTAGTGGAGTTATACAAAAACTTTATTTTAGCTACAAAGACTGATGAATCATAGAAATATCTGGGAGTTGGTTCCCACGGCGTTGAAACAATGAGAGGCACATTGTTTTGACAGTTGCAAAAATAAGTTGGATTTATATATTTAGCAAGAAAATACTACCTTTTTCTGACATGCATACCTACAAGAACATAACATCATCGATGACTTCTTTTTTCTTTTGGATGATAAACTCAAAGTGAATTTAACTTCCGAATTTGAAAATGTATGTGGACTATTAATAATTATGAGAGGAACGAAAATTTTGTTTGTCTTGCAGTCCTCCTTTTTATCCTTAATGCCAAAAAACTTTTCTTGAGGAAATGCCAGGGCGGTGCCGGCTCCAAACTATAGGTATGTATGTCATTCAGGTAATATATACTTCGAGCTAAAAGCTTCTGTCAAAACAATGTGAGAGGAATCAATTTGCACGTGCTGAGATGAAATGAATTTAATTACCACTGAGTTATGACACATCTTGATCATCGACATCGTGAAGTTGCTCCTTTGCTTCACTTTCTCCGCCTGTAAGCATAACCGAATATATGTTGGTATCATGAATGTGCAAAAATAAAACATGTGAACAAAAAGGTAAAGCAACAAATAGTAATGCGAGATAAAATAAAGTACTGATCGCAAGCGAATGCCACCAATAATAATAATAATAATGAGCAAAGGCAAATGTATGGATTTCCTACCTACAACCCCATTACATATTTTAATTTTATTAATGCATGCAAAAACAATGACACTGGCTCATATCATGCAATTTAATCTTCATTTCAAAAATTCAATGAATTTTGATAATATAAACTCACATCTTGTAGTAGAACACTCTAGATTCACCAGTGCTCGCGCACGGAATAAGATGTTTGTCAAGCACATTGAGAATGTCAGAGCAGATTTCTTTCAGTTCTTTCTCAACCTTGGTAAACAAAAAAACAGATAATGTCATAAAGTGTGCGATGATGGTCTTGTGTATAACTGAGAAAATAAAACTTTGTTGCCTGGAGAATCTCCAGTGTTTTCTACCTGAGCGCGGTATTGACGAATCATTTCAAGTTTATCCTCTCCACCTTTACTCTCCTCCTTCTGCTCGATTGACGAAATGATCCTCCACGATGCTCTGCGGGCGCCTATAACATTCTTGTATGCTACAGACAGAAGGTTTCGTTCCTCCACCGTCAACTCTACATCCAGACTAGCAACCTTCTTCATTGCCTCCACCATTTCTTTAAAAGATAGAATTCAAAGACGCGCTTTCAAATCAATGCTTCATTTCCAAAACATCCCCCAAAAGTCTAGGAACATGCCGCCGCCATGTAATGGTGATGCCAGAATAATTTTTATCGACTTATTTTATTCATTAAGATTTGTCATAGAGATAGTTGCAATCGTAGTCATAACCAAAGTGATCGAAATACTTTGAAAATAATTGGGCGTTTTTAAAACTTAAATCCACATGCGAGATTATGCCCCTGAAACAAGTCATAGTTAATTGCTGATTGCCTTATCAGTCATAAGTTAAGCACCCGATAGGTGACTTGACAAACTATAATAGAACGGTCAGGATCAGGATCTAGAAATGAAATGACTAAGTCTTTCCTCCACTTAATTAAATTTTAGCCTTCCTAGAAATAACGTTGGAATGTCCAGAAAGGAAAAACTACGACTTTGTTCGAGCCAGAGCTAAAGCTTGCTATTACTGATTACGCAATGGAAAGTAAACCACAATCTATCTAAGGCTGCGTTGCTGCGTATATACATTTTTATGAATAACAAACACTTCTAGGAAAACAAATATTATGCAGACTGAAGAACATTAGGAAAAGTAAAAACCAAACCCAATCTTGTACCTCCGAGTAGCTATTATCAGCACTACTTAATTACATCTAATAAATTCAATTTAGAAATTTAAAAGACTCACCGTCATAACGCTCCGCCTGCTCAGCCAACTTGGCTTTGTAGACATTATCCTCACGGTCCGACATTATTAATGACTTCTTGTAGTTTTTGACAGATGCTGAATAGTGAATAATCCGGAGAAAAAATATTAATTATTAATTCCAATACAAAAACTGATATTTCTATTGAAGCAATCTCTCTGAAGGAACAGCTTCAACTTTTAATTAGAATTTCATTTTTATTACGACGCACGGAATAAGGAAAAAAATATGATTATTTGCAACTATACCGTGAATTCGTTTATCACTCTTCTATCCTTCCGTTTCTTTTTTTCAGTCGACGACGACGATGATTGTGATGATGATGAATAAAACTTTGAGTGAGAGAATTGGATTTTGGGCTGGAAAAAACCACTACACACAAAAAAATTAGTAGTATAACAACTAACTAATTTTTCCCGTAAATATTTTTGTCTTCAATTATTAAAATACTGACGAAGGTAAAAAAAATTTGTTTCGTTTATCGAGGAGAAAATCAGAGTTTTTTCAGACAGTAATATAGAAGCGTATAAAATGATGATGATGCCAATGCCAGCAATAGCGATTGTTGAAGCCGTCTTTTTTAAAGCTGGTACTTATATTATAGAGATAGAAGTAGGAGAGGAAAAAAATTTGTAGTTCTAGAGTTGTAGTAGTAGTAGTCTACGTCGTTTTTTTCTCTAACTCAAAAAAGGAGTTATACCATCACTAGCATGCAGGCAGCAGCAGTAGCCTCTGGCTTTAGCTCTTTAAGAGTCCAGTGCCGTACTCGAAATAGTGCCTCAGTTTATGCCGTACTTACACTTTAAGCCTACCTCACTTTCTATTCTACTATATAGAATTTATGATGCGTACTACGAAATACCACCACCACCACTACATGTATGTATCATCATCTATTCTATGACTAAACTTTCTTGCTCAACTATGAAGGAAAAAAATTGGGAAGAGGAACTTTCGTGAGATACGTATTACTATATCCGCTTAATACTATTGTATACGCGTAGTGTATATACGCGTCGTCGTATTATTCTCCAGAGTAGTGGTGAAGTTGAAGGATAATACATGGGATTGGATGGATATTGCAAGGATTTATAGTCAAGTCAAGTATGTATATACGTTGTAATAATATATATATATATAAATATATAGTTTGATCTTGATGTTGCTAGCTTTCCGTTTCTCTGCACGGGCAAGATTGGATTTGAGAGAAAATGAGGTGGAGGAAAAAATGAGAGAGAGGAGACGAATTCGGCTTTTTTGGAAGAAAAAAGAAGAGCTGAAAACTGAAGGAGAGCTTGCATATTCGGCTATGCATTGACAGGACAACTGCAAAGCAAACGCTGTCTGCCTTCTTTCCTATGCATGTGTCGCTTGCTCTACGGAAAAGTATTGCGAGGATAAGGAATTCAGTTTTAAAGTGGGAATATGACATGGACAAATGATAATGACAGGGAAAAGGTAAGGGAATCGAATACATAATAGGTCCAATACCATACCCTTTCTCCTTCCTCTCTACTCCCTGCTTGCTTTTCAACAAAAGCAGATCAAACAAAATTCCAGGCTCAGAAAATTGAAGCAAGCCAAGCAGGACAGGACAGAGGAGGCAGTCGGCAGTCTCGTGTGTGTAGGTTGAGAGGAGGAAAATGCAGTCAAGAGGAGACGTACGTAGTAGTATGTAGTGGACAAACGACTAGAGAATCTACGCACAAGACCAAGATGCGAGGTGAAGAAGACGACGACGATGAAATTGTTCATGAAAGGGGAATTGAATGGCGGTGTGACTTGACTCTCTTGACTACTACTACTACATGTTTATAATGCTTTACTTTGACTTTCATGATGCACATCTCTCAGAAAAACCGGCTACTCAATGTTGCTTTTTTTCGATTTTCGTGCGCGGTGGGCACAATGAAGAGAAAAAAGAACAAAATCGAAGTGCATGGACCGACCGTCGTCGTCCGTGTGCTGTGCTACACGCAAGCTAGTCATATAGCTTTGCTTTGCTAGTTAGAATTCGCTAATGTCGACGCTCCCTCTTCCGCCTGCTGAACTTTCAATATGTACTGTCGGTGTCGACGAGTCGAAGTATTTTCCAAAAAAAGACGAGAAATGTGTGTGTACTATGCATTGCAATCCAATGCAATGCAATTTCAAGACGCTCTCTCTCCTCTTCATATAGGTACATAATTTTTTTGTACAGTAGCTTAGCCCCTAGGAGAAGAAGTGATGATGATGTGATGTTGCTCTCTGGTGCTGCTGCTGGTGTGGCAGCAGACAGGACAGAAGAGTCACTCAAACTGAATGCAATGCAGCTCAGCTTCAATGGAGATATATATTTTTTGGACATTTAGTACCTAAGTATAGTAAAATAGAAGGTTTTTTTTTACTTTTTCCATTTTGACAGATCACTCCGCCAGTCACTACTGCTGCGTACAAAAAATGTATGTATGTATTATAGTAATAGTAGTAATGGAGTAGTAGTAGTAGAATGTAGTGGAGCGCAGCGGAGAGGCGACGACGTTATATGTACATTTATCGATGTCGTCGTTGTCGTCGTATCGTGTGGGCTTGAATGAGGCATTGAAAATTGAGGTGAGTGACTCGGCTCTGGCTATTTACTGACGAGTCCAATCCAATCCAAGTCCAACCAAAAAGGAAGGAACAAAGATGAGGCTACTTCAATGCAATGCATGCATAGCATAATGCCAATAAATACTTGTACTTTACTCGATACGCGAATGACTCGACTCCACTCCACTCTAGTGAAAAAGGCAAACTTGTGAACCTGATGATTATTATGGTAATGAAATTCTTGAAATCAACTGCTCTCCTGTAAAATGGCTTCATTCCATTTTGCTAAAAAATTATTGTTCGTCCGTCACACTCACTATTAACTATACTTATTGAAAACAACAATGCATGCCAAGTAGTACATTGGAATGCGCAGGTATGATATGAAAAAAGAATTACATTACAATGCTAACAAAATGATATGAGAGGATCATCAAGTATGTATTGAAATTAGTTTTGGGAGAGATGCCGATTCGATGGTCCGGATATCCGCATTTTTAAGCTACAAATCTGTCACTATATATTTTTGCTGTTTTAAATCACCTTTTCACTATCGTATTTCATTTTGAGCTGAAAGCAACCAATGGGTCTATGGAATTTAAGAATAGAAATGATGTAATAATAAATGATGGTAGAGTGCTTAAGCCCCCCTATTGTTGGAGAGAACACGTATTATAGTTGTCATTTCATTTGTTTTGAGAAAGCTTTCGTTGATTGAGGTTCTGGGATATATGCATGCATGCAGAAACCCTTCCACATTCCACACGGCTTTTGGCTTAATGTCTTATCTTGTGAATGAGGGTCACATTTCCAAAAATCTTCATTCGACGCAAGCCCGACTAGACTATAGCTAGAGGCCAAGAGCATTATTCAATGTGACAAACTTTGACGATAATTTTCTCATGATGTCCCATCTGCCATGTTGGCGTTGACAAATCACATCATTAACTTGAAGTGATAATTTGGCTGTGCTTTCCGTTCCTACTCCATATTATTATTATGATAGAGTTAATCAAAATCTCATTTCTATTTCGCTTGATTCAGTGGTGGTGCTTCTATGAATTTCAAAATCATTGGGCAAAAACTTTGAGCCGAGAGGTTAAGGGAAAAAAATTTCTTAAACTAATACTAATATTGCAGAAAGACATTTAGGAAGATCAATTTAAATTCACCGGATGCACGAAGTTGATACAATCATGAAATCCTAAGAAATATACTTCAGAGGCATCACATCATCGAAATTATGATTGTATCTGCATTCTCTATATCCTATGACGACAATTTATAAGCTTCCAACAAGGATATATTTGAGTTGTAAAAGCGAGCATAGGACTAACAATTTAATTAAATCGTGATAAAAAGCATAATAAATTCATGTCATCAATAAGATCAAGCGATATGAATGCAAAATATTATGTTACAATGTGAGAAAAATATCCATTTCTAGAAATTCTGAACAATTCTTTCGAATATCAATAAATGCCTAATTCCTTACTTTAAAAATAATTTCTTCTGTGATACATTCCCAAATTCAATTTCCAAATCAATAAATTAGTAAGGATCACGTTTAAATGTTTTACTATACCTCATTGTCCATCATATTAATACTTAATATGAATTTGACCATAGCACACATACATATATGAAAAAATGCAAACTCCATAATATGCTTTTTGTCGTATTCACTCTTCTGACTTACAATAGCTCTTTTTGCGAAAAAAATATTATGAAATGACAACAATTTCACTTGTCGAACATCATCATCCTTTCATCGTCCTCGTCGCATGTTCTTTTCACATTTTCCGTGGGGAAGTGTGTATAGTGTGCTTGATCAAAACAGGAGAACAAAGTTGAGAGAATTTCGAAACTTCATTGGCAATGGCAAACAACAGATGTACCTAAATATGTTTATAGAAACTCCAGCAAAGAAAATGATTATTTATTGCACAACTTAGCTAATTGGGATCCAATCCAGTAGAAAGAATATGTATACATACATATGTACTTGCATTGATCTTTATTCTCTAGACCTTTCATCTCAAAAAATACATATATACTTGAAATAATATGCTTTGTTGAATTGGAGGCATGACATAAACTATTTTTTTAATCGTGTTTGCTCCTAATTCGCAGTCCACGACGAGTCCCCGTTTAGATATCTGCTTGATGTGGCAGAACTATAGGTGAAAGAATTCTAAGGATTTTCCCACTTATGTGCTTTAGTTTTTAGGTTTTTTTTAGTAAAGTCAAAAGATTTCATGATATACATATATTTTTGCATGGAATCTCATAACTAACTAACTAAAGAGCACAATTTCATCCTCTGTAGAATACAAGAGTTCTGTTTGCTGGAGCAAAGAGTTTACGTGGGCGTTCCGCGAACGCAAAGTGTCATGCTTTGATTGCATTTTGTCCAAATGCGGCGAGCATTTGAAACCGTTATGCGTTTGAAATTTGCGATAAAGCTCCGGAATCAGACTATAAGTTAAAAATGAAGGCATAAGACAAACAGTATATCACGGAATGAAAGCAAATAATTAGAAAACGTTCTTGAATTAACCTTTGAGCCACTTGAGGATTAAATTTAAAGCATCATCTCTTAACCTCATTAGCATGCATACTATTCTAATTTCACAAAATTCTTATGCAAATCAGTTTCATCGTAGGAATCAGTGACTTGTACATACTAATGCATTATAATCATGTAAATGCAACCTTGCAAGAGATAAAGTCACAAAACGATATCGCAGCGTGCCCCTCAAAATGTCAGCTAGAATAATTGTATTCAATTTCTCGTTCAAGGAAAATGGTCAAGGAAGGACTCTCTTCTACAATGTTAACAGCCGTGGTTCATGATCAACTTTAAAGTATATGTAATAAGAGTAACACATTCAAGACCCAATGTTTTTGTGAAAACACTATAAAAGTTCTTGGGCATTATGAGAAAAGCTGACATTATTATTATTACATAGATAGAGGTACATTAAGTCTGGAGACCGAATCAATTAGAAAATATGGTTGGGTTTCTTTGCATGAATATAATTCATCTGTCCCTACGTCCTACGTTGGTATAATTCAGATTAATTTTAGGTAGTTTTCAGAAGTGATTTGTCATTTATGACCCCTTTTAAAAAGATTCCCAAGAGGTCATCGAATTTATGAATGAATTTATGAAATATTATTATGATCTCTACGTTTTGACATAACTTATGTATGTATAGTTATTC
>JAHZNI010003076.1:0-12049 GCA_027744415.1 Seira ritae
TGCGAATTCTGGATTAATTGATTTTTTGCAACAGGCTGTCATTGTCTATTGCCAACATGTCCCCAACAGAGGGTGTCTCGTTTTCCCCAAGGAAAGCAGTATAGCAACGTCCTACCTTATACCATACTTAAAAATCTGTTGACGAGTTGTAATTAATTTATTTTGAAGCATATTTTTCGTATGAAACCATATAAAAACAAATTGTAAATAGGTCGATAAATGCTGAAATGAAAAGTATAGAATAAAATATCACGAATCGAAAAACGTGACTTTCACGTTGAATAGGCAGAAGTTGTAACATGATCTGAAGTCATCATCATCATGAGTGCGAACAGGTGTTCTCATTTCACTTGAAACAGTTTTTATAAGAAATTTTATGTGTTTGTATCTTTTGTAGAGGTCTGCCTACAAAAATAATATTGACTGCCAGACATTTCTTAATTCCATAAGAATGACACTTTCCAAAATGATAATAGATGTAAGCAAATCCGAACGAATGGTTTCGAATGTTGTAGCTTCTAAAAGGAGATTGAAGCTTAGTTAAGATTGGTTTGCTTTCTGTGGAGCTGTTTTTTATGCTTCAAAATTAGAATAGGAATTTGTTTTCTAATACTACTAATGCTGACTTTGTCGGGGCAAATTGAAACTACAAAACATCCTTGCATGAGGTGCATTTCTTCATTAGGTCATGTTAATTACTGCAAAGTTAGGATTTTGTCTTGCAAACAGATATTTACGGACAGACTATATAAGATTATGGTTACTATCGGGGGAAGTATTGACAATGATCTTACTGTCATTTCCAGTCGTCCTTTCAACTTTGTATGTCTCCTTGAGCTTCATCCGAACATTTCAAACCAAATATCGTTTGGAGTTTGGAGACGTGAAGTTCGAAGAAAAAATCAACTTAATTCATTGCTCAAGAATGTACATTTGCAACATGCTTACATTTATGTTAGTAAGTCAAATATTTACTTTTAAGAGAAGTAATTGGAACTGTCGTGTGTGATCGCTGATTATTATGCGCTGTAATTGGTGATTGTGTTCTTAAATTTTACCTGGTTTACTTCGGTAGGATTAGGATAAAAGTAAGTCGATGAACGAGCTAATCAAATGATATTGAGGTTTCAGATGAATTATTATTTCGAGATCAAATGAGGATCAGGTTTCTCCATTTGCATGTAAAAGCGTTGGTGCACGTACTAGCTGCTGGTCGCAACAAAATCTGAAAATAACGACTGATGATATCATGATATGTACCTAGGTATGTGATTTTGCCATATTGACATGCATATCATTGTTTGTTGTGCTGAACTTTTTTGTTATGATGATGAGACAAAACCTATACCATACTTTTCTTTTTGCAGTAACTTTATCAATGCTGATGCATACCTAATTTTATAGAGGCTAGACTGATGGATTTGTTGGGCGTTTGATATTTCTCATTACACTTATTTTTGGGTTTCTAGCCATTCTAATGCATGTTAGTAAATAAATAATATTTGTGAAAGCAGCCCCTAACTTACCGTACCACGCAAATAAGATTTATTTATTGTCAAGCATTTTTATATCATTTTGACTTGATTCAAAGATTTGATCAAAAATTTGGTCTTCGTGTCGGATGCTGTTAAATTATTGGGTTACAGGGGTGGCGTTTTGGATTTTATTTACACACATTTGCGCTTAGTAAAATACCGTAAGTGTTTAGTTATGCTCACTTACATAGAGATCTGGATACAATAAAATCATGGTCTGCCAATTCATCGTAAAATTGTACCTATGTAAGCTGTTTTTAGTGTACATGTAATATTGAACATAGGTAGCTTCCCTCCTTAGTTCACGCTGCAAAGATTTTTCCTAGAGATTTTCTAAGGAGAAATGAGGCTAGTGAAGATTTTGTCGCAATTGTAGGATTTTCTTCATGAATTGGTAATGATGCACCGAGTGTGTAGCATTTCAGTAGCGAGCGAACAGGATATTTGCGCTTTTTGTTAATCGACGTCTGCAAAATCAGCACATGCACATTCGCTCAAAATTTTCCAGAAGAGGAGAATGCTTTCAGAGAGAATACTGATGATCTACCTATAGTCAGAGAGATAACTAACTGATAAGTTGATGATGCATCTCATTGCTGGTTTCGGATTTGCGTGATAATCGATTATCATAATTCTTCCACTTAAACCTGTGCATTATTCATGCATATTGTACTCCTTAAATACGTCGGTCAGATTCTCCATAAAATGATGTTCTCTGTGGTCAGACCAAGATATTTCACTTAAAGTATTCAAATTTTATAACTTCCTACTTGGGCCAAAGTTGATGAATGTGATGTTCTGATAGGTGATGTGATGAACGCAGCTTTATGTCATAAACTTTGATGCTTAATGAAGCTGAATATAGTAAAATTAAGAGTCGAGAATAAAATTAGTTTAAGATAGCTTGTGTTACATAAATGTGTAGCTAGAAAGATTTCAAGTGACTGCTGTAACTACATAAATTGTCGAAGATGGCCCGAAGTAACTGTAATTGTAATGAGCATCTATTATTTCAGTTATGTCACTAGTGCTGAGCTAAACCAACTCCAATCATTTTACGCTTAATCTTTAAAACTATAATATGCATTAGATTAATTAGGCCACAATAATGTGATGCATAAGGCGTAGGCTGAATTTCATTTTCGCGAAGGAAATACTTTGATGTTTTGCTGTAATATGTTTCTTGGAAAGCCGTCTCGAATTACACACTTCGTATTTGTAGATTCTTAAAAATCAAAGAGAGATAATATTGTCCATGTAGAATTTCATGCAGTTGTTTCAATTTCAAGGATTCTCTTTGGTCAAATCAACCTTTTGTTCAGCGTCTGTTCGCTATCGAATAAGAACTCAACACATTGCTAAACTAGTTATGGAATCTCTGTAAGCATAAAATGCAAATCAATCATCTAGGTATTCACTCTCGCTCGAAAGAATCTATATCTACGCGAAAATGTTCCCGATGCCCAGGAACTAGTAAAAACAGTAAAAATGTTTTAAACTCTCAGCATTACATTGCACTCCATGTTACACATTTATTCAGTTTCTGTTATTTTGAGGGTGAGGGCCATACTATTTTTCTTTGTATAGAAACCCACAAAACAAAGAAGAGCTCAACATAGCGTTTGTCAATCATGTTTTTGTCTGCGCTCGCAGTCGTAGTCGTTCATTTCATTATGCTTGCGTACGCTGAATGAAACGACTCCCTGGCTCTGGTCTGGTATCATCATCAGTTCAAAGCCCAAGCTCATGTCATAGTCATGATTCCTGTGATCCCACATATTAGAGACAAAGCAGGACCAAACTAGAGGTAAATATAGTGTGTTATTTCCTTACAGTTGGTCAGTCGCCTTCGAGCAGGTGAGTAAGCGAGATGTGGTGATCTGGTGTATGTGATATACGCGAAGCTATTTTTCTTGTATTCTTTTCATAGCAGCCTCTTCTTCTTGGTTGTTTACCTGAGGAGAGTGTATATATCTTTAACAAGAACCAGACGTAGACATGAGGCGTTGAGTTGAATTGAATACGGTATCTGAAGAAAACGTAGTCAGCCATCAAACGCAAAACAACTCACGTTGCTTGGTACCTTCAAACAAAGGCAGAAGGGTGAATGTTATTGTTGCGTAAATATGCATGAAAAGTCCGTTCAATTTACGTTTTGCGTATTCTCCATCTTCGCACGATCAGTTCCTTCCTTTTTCGTATTCAGCTTTTAAGTCTGAAATCCACGTGTAGGGAATGGACAAAGGTAGAGAAGTCTTTGCTAAAGGATCGTGTTGTACCTTGACATGATTTTGAAGTAGATGGACTGTTGTGATTTTTACGAGTGCTTTGTAATCTCTATTATTCAACCATATCCACTCTTCTTGCTGGATGTATTATCATAAACGATTTTTTTTGAGCTACGCAAAATCAACTTCGCGAGTATGAAGTCCCCTTCAAGAGACAACGCCTGACTCAGAAGACGTTTTTGGGAGGTTGAAATGACCTTTATGACAATCGTGTAAGTATCTTCGTTAGAATTTCGTTTAATCTTTTTATCATTTAGATTTTATGTATATGGGGTCGCTGCTTTCGATTTTTTTGCTTAAGCTCTATATACTATAATTGTTGCATTCTTTTATATAGATGATTCGTGTTAATGTGTATTGGTACATCTAATACAAGTAGGAAGATCCAAATATAAATGTTACTTTCACACTTTTCGGGGTTTTAACTTTTAACTCTTGTCACATGTATGAATCATTTATTTTTTTAGAATGCGTACTATTCGTTTCTTAATTCATATCAAAATTGTTGCTACTTCGAAAGAATTTCGAGAAAGACAAGTGAGCGAGGTGTAACTCATAGGGCATTGCCTACTCATGATTTTGTCATCTCAACATTGCACATAATGCGAAATTCAACAAAATAACCCCGATTTTGTCAACACTGAGCTGGATACAGTGAATATATCATTGCATATTTTGATATGCACACTTCTGCATCCTTATATGAGAGGGTTGAATTGAAAATGTATGCGATAATCAAAGGTTATTAAAAAGGAAAAAACAAGAATTGCGAGCCACTTCATCTGCACGTATTGTATTGCTGGATGTTGTTGTAAGATCGTTTGGCAAATCCGATGTATTTGTCATTTTTGAATTTATCAAACTCAGCATAAGCATGAAAAGTAGCTGCTCGTGAAATACCAAAATTCTTGTGTAGCTTTGCATATGACAAGATCGCTTCTATATTTGGACATGTTTGGATTTTCTACAAGTTATCATTAATGACATTTGTTATAATGTTGTTGTCGAATAACTTTTTTAATGGTAGAGGTATGACAAGAAAGGTAGGAGGATGTATCCAAGATTCAGGAAAATATTCAAATGATGAAATATGCTTGCAGACATTAGTATGGAAAGATGGAGGAACAGTAATGCGATGAATAAAGTAGGTAAAAATTATCATCAGTCAAGTCGTAAGTGTCGTTTCATATCATAAAAATTCTGTTTCTACTTTGATTTTCATGAACTCTTCATTTTTGAAAATCAATTAAATTAATTCACCTTATTTATCTGCCGACAACAGACGGAGAGTGATGATACGAGGGAAAACCTTATTTACCCCGAGAAATGGTTTATGGGTCTAGAAACGTTCATCCGAGGAAGTTAAATTTTCTAAAATATGGTAATTGCACCAGAAGTTTGACAATTACTTAAAATGGAAAAATATTTCTTTATCACTTTGCCACAAATTTATTTGTCGCCAATTAAGCGTCTTTTCCTCGAAATTTGCGTGGGACACTAATAATATGAATGAAGGATCTTGTCGTCTCCATTATCTGCAAAATTATAAGTTGAAAAGTTTGAGAACCTAATGGAAAAGCTTTGTTTTGCTCAGTTATACAACATGCATGTCAGTTTTATGTCTTCAGCAGTCAGTTGCCACAAAAATCTTTTCATCATTTTCATGCTAAATAAGGGTTATGAAGTGACTTGCACCGCGCTGCAATGTCTCGAAATAATAATAGTCTTATTTAATATTAGTTTATGTTCGTCAAGGTGGATACTTAAAATGACATGCATGAAGGGTGGCAAGCAGTATTTGGAGACCGGTGCAGTATTTGTGGGGACATTTCTATAAAAAAGATGTGCCCACGGACATATTTAGATAAGGAAGGATACTAAGGATGTACATTGAAAATATTGATAGGTACATAGAATAACATTAATTTTTTACAATTCTTCCTTAATATTTAACTAACCTACCTACCTAGGTACCTACTTACCTGCATTACTTGTACAAAGTGCTGCGCTGTTGGACTGCAACTGCTCTAAGGATGCACGTAAATGTCTACATCTTGCTCTCGCTCGCACTCGTGCTCTTAGCTCTTGCTGCCTTTTTACTTATGCTCACCTTGACACAATGATTTGGCTATCTGCTCCTCAAGTGTTGTTGGAATTGGAATTGACATTTCTGTCAGTCCTTAAGGCATACATTGCTTTTCCTTATGTTGGGACTTTAATGCGCATTTGTTGCTCATTTAATCTATGATTAGCAAAATTCTCATGTGAAGTAATGAATGAATTAAAGCTTGTACGCTATAAAACACTTTTATTATTAGCGTATGTATATATATCCTTTACCAATTTGGAGGGCTAGAAATTGTCTCAACTTTTCAAATGCCTGTGATATAATATTAACCCTAAACCTTTAAACCTTCTTTATTCAATATCCTTTGCTCTCATCAAATGAATGAATTTTGCATAATAGCGAACATTTAAATTCACGTCAGTTCATATTCTTGCAACCATATTGGTAGGTTAGGTAGTTTTTTTGCATTTGCTTGTTTCGGCCACCCCCGATGCAAGCACTTTTACCACTACCAACTACATTTAATCGGATGTTGTATTTCAGATGGGCGTTTTAAGGTTTTGGCATTTGATTAAACTTGTGAGATTATATTTAAATTCATAAGGTCTTTCATGAATGGCTATCTGCAACGTTTATCGTTTGGAATTCGGTCATTTATGTGACTGCATTTTACCAATGAATGTCCGGACCAAATCCTAAATCTCAAACCAACATTTTCGTGCCAGATTATTACTAGATTCAGAAGGTTTAAATCGGACTTGAATTTTAAATATGGAAATAGGTATGCATTATTTGACCAACTCAAAGAACTTTGTCATTGCATAATGCAACTACGCTTTGATGTCAAGTCAAAAGAATCATAAAGTAGAGAAACCAAAACTTACTATAAGTTATTAGTGTTTCTGTGCTCGTATTTGTGAATTCTGAATTACCTAAATAAAATTGGTTTGAGAAGAGCTAGCGGTGCTTGACAGGAAAGTAGGTAGCTTGGCATTCAGATGTCGTGAGAAAACGAAATGAAAGGCTATCTAGGCAGCCAAGTTGCATGGCTCGTGGGACCTGAATCAGTTGAAAGTATTTATGAAGTACACAATACGATTTAATCTTAAAAGCATCGCGCATAAACCTTGAGTACTTCATAAAGAGCTAGAAAAATTGGAATAAACAGTAATGTATTTAGGGAAGTGGTTTTCATATTTATATTTAGGTAGAAATGAAATGCTTCAGTAGAAATGTGCGAAAGGAAGAAGCGTGCTGGGTTTGCTTGCGTAAAGAAAAACTGTGGCTCTATATAATATCGTTAGCAGATAAGGCTTATCTTCAGACAGAGCTTTTTTCCTTTCCTTAATTTGATTTCCACTTTTACCCGCCTTTGGATAATTTTACGACTACGTTTAGGTTGATAAGATATTTAGGGATGAATATTTTGATCACGTTTTCCATATTAAGGTTCCAGTTGTTGGATTTTGCAATAAAATGCGTTGCAGTTTGATATTCTTCATTGCATTGGCACAGTAAATTATAAAAATATGAAAACACAATTTAGCGTCTTAAAAGTGACCCACCACGAACATCTTTTATCTTCATCGAGATATCTTTTCTGTCTCACTCGTGAACTTATACTGCACTGAATTTGCACTTGACTTTATGATTGAACTCATGGAAAAAATCAAGGCATATCTTTGAATCTTGACGAGGCGCTTGGCTTGTCTACCTCGCTAGAAACGAGAAGGATATCTTGTTTTCGTGGTGGAGCTTCGATCGTTATCATCACCATTTGTCTTGTTATTCTTTTGTGCAGTATTCAGAATTTATCTGTTTCTAAGATCCACGTGTTTCATAAATTGTTGAATTATTATGAAAAATGACGTGTAGTTAGTTGTAGGCAGTGGGTACCTTCTGCTCATGGTTGAAACTGTCGCCTGAATGTTACGAAACTTTATCGTAAATCATTTTTGTCATCGACAGTCCACCATACTTTGATACGATTAATCTGATCTTTGAATTACGTGATACAATCGCTTTAGCAAGCGTATGGATGTGGGCTAGGGAGGGAATTCGCTACTTCATTTTGCGAATGATATCAGAGGTCGATTTTATTTCACACTGAATGAATAATCAATAAAAATAGTGTAGTCCTTTATCTAGCATTTGATTGATTTTCGGATTTGCATTCCTATTAAGGAGCGCTGCGCTGTTCTAAATTTCTATTTGACATTGACTCAAAGGCCTTTCGATGACAAAAGGAGAGATGGTCATCTCGAACAGTTCAATTCCTCATTTCATGTTAGCTGTCAGAAGGGTGCTGAGTGCAGCTATGCATTTAAAATCAGTTGCATATTTGGGCGATTCCGAAGTCGCAATAACTTTTACAAAATTCTTCTCAAACTTTGCTGTGTACATATTGATGCTGTTGCTTAAAATATCGCAAATTAAAGCTGTGAGTTGGTGGCTTAAATTAATAAGTTTGGCAGTCGGGAATCGGACTTTTTCGTGGCATTTTGTTGTGAGATAATTTATTGGCGAGTAATTGAAAGATATAATATTTATCGCGTCAGTCGCATGCAGTATTCATTAATTTTATTTTTTACTAACGGAAATGAAGGAAGACAAGGATATGGTGGTGTCAGTCAAGAATATCGTCATCAAGCTTCTGTGAGTTATTTTTTTGCACTTGTTTACTGAAATTAGAGGAAATGACCAAACTATGATAACTTTACAATTCCGTATGCTATAGAATTTACGAACCTATAGTTTGTGAAGCGTGGTCAGTAAAACCTATTTTTTCCCTTTATTAGTAGGGCTGTTTTTATTGTTGTAATTTTTGTAAAAAAGAAGTTGCTTTCATCATACTTACCTAGGTTCATGTGATGTCAGGAAAGTTAAGAAAAAGTTTTATATAGTCGTCCTTGACCAAGGCGCTTGGACATAGAGCCTTCAGGTTGACATTTTAATAATGTACACATTAGAGTACCTACGTTGTGCGACAACTTCGTGATACCTAAAATTCGCATGATTTGTTCATGATAAAGAAGTACGTTTCTTTCTGTTCCAACTTTTTTGTTTTTTATTTCTGAACTTCTTAGGTAATGAGTAGGTACTGGTTTCCAATTTCCAATCATTTCCAGATTTTATGCGTTCGTAATAACATGATTCATAAATCCAAAACTTTCTTGCCTGACTAAGCAAGCTTGAAGTTCATTCTAAATTGTAGAGAAACTAGAAACCAGTGAACAAAGTTTTTTATTATCCGCGATTTTCGCTGTCTAGATTCTCTGGTATTAACTATTGATTTAGGTTGACTTTTAGTGGAAAAGCCTAAAAGGTTCTTATTCACATACACGGAGTTATTTGCATATCAGTTTTCGACAGGACAAACTTTGTCAACGCTAGGTATTTTTTCTTTCTTAATCCGGAGAAAGTATCCAATAAAAAGTTTATTTATAACTTGTAAACTTTGGATTGAATATGATGTAGATTTTAAATACTGATTCATATTATTTTGCGCGTAATATTTACATTTTTGCGGCGTTGATATCAAATATATCTCAATCAAATCCGTTTTTAATAATGATTGAACTTACTTAAATATAGGCCACACGAATTGCGAATGCAACATCTGCTGTGTCAATTTTTTCACGCACTGTCAAATGCATTTTGCAACTACTCTTGCATTAGTATTGGTTCATATATTGTTCATAGTTCATATACCTAAGAATTGATTCCTCATTGATTTATATTATGCTGTTGGCTTTCGGGAAAGAATAATACATTGTAATGCTTTTCGATTTTGCAAACGAAATGAGGCTAATTGCTCTATTTAAGAAGGCAATGAACGCTGTGGCATTTGATATTGATAACTGCTATCAGTCCTGGAACATTGCGGATTTCAGATGACATTTGGCCTCTGCATCTTTTTTGTAATCATTAATTTTTTCAATCGGCTCTTTGTGACGTTCTTACTTATTTTCACAAGATCATTTTCAATCTTCGTAGAGGGAACATCATCTATCATAAAGCAGGGTGCTGACTCCTGCACAATAAAGTCACCAATAGACAATAAAGTGATGACTCCTGCACCATATACATACCTAGGTATATGCATATATTACTTAACGTATAGTGTGTACCTGTACCTATATTCGATCAAAGTTGCCGTAGACTGTTGACCAATTATTGTAGCGGACATTGCACTTCTCACCATCAATGTTTGCTGATCAGTCCAAATTTGATCTCTGATCTTATTCGGTTGTTTTTAATCACGGTTGTCTGCCGAGCCAATCCATCAATACAATATAAACTTAAGCTGCCTTATTAAGCTGTCATCAAACGTACTTAATTCGTAGAATCAGCCAAATGATCTATGTTAATGTATCGGCTATTTTCGTTAATATTCTTTTCAACATTTCAACTTTAAATTGATGAAATTGATTTGTCGGTGGCGGCTGGGTTCTGAGTTAAAATCTGTTGATAAATTTCAACATTCTTCTTGATTGAACACCTGGAAATCCGTTTCCCACTTTTAAACGCTCAAGACTGCCAAGAGCTAAACTTTTAGAGCACAATTTCAAACTCTTTTTGAATTATGTGAAAAAATTGTTTTGTCATGAAAATCACGAATTTCAAGCTACAATATTTTTATCTTTATAATGCTTACTGTACAGTTTCCGAAAGGCAGTGGGTTTCCCATGAGGAGTATTTTTTTGCTGAAAATCGGTACTCTCAATTTCACTCGTAATCGTAATGTTTCAATTGCAGTTTAGTTGAGGCAAACGAACAACAATGCGGTGAAGTGCAATGATCTGAACGAAATATGGGTGGAGATCATTGGAGAAGAGAGGACTCTTGAATTATACGACGCATTCAATTCCCGAGTTTCTGGCTTTGTTTTGGAATGAAGATAACGTAAAAATAAGTTACCGTACATCTTTCACATCCTCCATGTATTTCTGCCATGTCAGCAATAGCAAAACTATGTAAATGAATTCTGAACTGTGTGCTCTTCATGCATCTGATTTAAAAAAACAACTGCTCAGTGTGTAGTATTTTATTAGGCTGAGTGCTTTTGACACAAACGAGCACAATATATTTGTTCGGTATTTTACTAGCTCATTCTTGCGCTTTGATAAACTCATGGAGGTGCTAGGTGGTGGCTTCGAGTTGTCAACAAAATGATTCATCTTTTTATGACAGTTCTCATTCTATTTGTTTTCGCATCGGAATTGCAGACGAAAGCAACAGCCTCCAAAACCTATGCTAAGTTCTTTGTAAATCTCTGTCAAAAGTGCGGCTGTAATGAACTTAGACGTATCAATTTCACAACTAAAGTTCGAAAGTAACTGAATGTTGACGATCAGTTTATAGCATACAGACTTAAAATGACTCATTTCCCGTTCCGGGTCATTCTTGGGCGGGTCTCATATTTCTATATCAAGAAGTTTCCCCCTTTTGAGCTTTGCATGCTCTGGCAGGGAATAGCAGAAAAAATATTTTTTAATAATGATCTCGTCTCTTCACGGTTCATATTTGAAAAGTTTAAAAGTATATTGTGGATTGTGGAGTGAGTACTTTGTATTAATTTTTCTACCTTCCGTTCAATGATTGCATTGTAGCCCACAATCACAACAACGGATATTTATTAAAGGTTTATCATAGACGTGCCATTTTCGAAGCCAGATGCATGTCGGTATTGAAATGTGAACGATATAAAATGAGGTTTTGTTTACAGAGCAGACAAAAGCCTTTTCCTGTTAACTTTAATTCATGCTTAGACTTGTTTAGATCATGATGGGTGTTGCAAGGTTAAAGATGGGTTATTTGAGTGGGCCTCCTTCAGATATTCTCCGGTTTGGTCGCACTGATGAGAGTTTTTATCGACTTTTTTTGTGATTAGAGACTAATGTCAGATCTTTAGTTGCGTTTTTTTATTTCATTGTTTCCACGCTATAAAGTGCTATATCACATCATTGGCTGGCACTTGTGTTTGTGTAGACGCACTTCAGTCAATCGAGAGTCTGCCTACTAAAATTGTTTTGATGAAGGAAACCATATAATGGATGTTTGCGGATGTCAATTTAGCTAAGGGTTCGTTTTAGTTAATACGACGTTTCCATTTTGAGTATTTTTGAATGAGTATTTCCTATCTCATGCTGACCGAG
>JAHZNI010003077.1:0-10409 GCA_027744415.1 Seira ritae
AATATGCATTTATAAAGAGAAAGTTTGAAAAGAGACGCACTTAGACATAGATGGTGGAATCGGTTTCTTATGCATTTGCTTTAAGATGTAGCAGAGCCCGTCTTTAATAATATGAGCGACATCTCCTTGATTTTTTACATTCGGTGTTCCCTAGCGTTATCGCTTGACAGTAGTAAACGGTGAAAGTAACTTTCACCGTCTACATTATGATTGAGGCAAAGCTAATGAATGCAATATGCACTATTCAAACTTACATTTTGGCGTAGTATAAATTAGACAGGCTGGACTATCTCCAAAAAATAATTTCATTAAAACACATTCCAGTTTTTTTAAGCTACGTTGCTGCTTTTTTGAAACATTCTCTTTATAAATGCATATTTATCCGGGTTATGATGACTCCACCTTTCATTCTCAAGCTAAGCTTTCAAATTCCTTAGACATTCCAACCACTAAACACGAATAAGTATGTATATTATTGACAGGACAAATTATGTACGTACTTGGAGGCTGTGTAGTAGTGGTAGGATCCGTCCTCCCAGTCGTCGTCGTAATCGTCGTGAGTTCTTCAGAAGTGGTAATTTCCCGACTTTCAAATGTCGTCACTAGGTTTGTTCTTGTCTCGTGATGATTATGGTTGTTATTTCGGCTGTTGCTAGTTGCGATGAGCGCGTTATTGTTATTGTTGTTGTTGTTATTATTGCTGCTATCGTGATTTCGATGTCCATTCGAATGAGTGTGAGGACGAGGGTGACGTATTCGGGCTGTGATGGTAGAGGAGTGGGTGGTGGTGTAGGCTGAAGCAGGAGTATCAGTTCTCTGCTGCGGTTGATTTGGGATACCTAGAGGTGTGCTCACCACATCATTCCCAGGCACGCTTTCATTGTAATACTCAGTCTCCGTCGGTATCTGGCTCAGGGTCGTTGTTGACCTTGGCATTGATGCCGGAGATATTGTAGTCCGCATGCGATGGTAATCCACGTGGGACTCCACTGTTTCCCGTCGAAAAAATAAAATAAATGAAAGTAGTCATTATAATTGTGGGCTCATTTCATTCTCTGAATTATTATTTTATTGGGCTAATTCTATGAACAATGAAGGGGAAAATGGTCATTTTTGGCCAACTTTCTCTAGCAATAAGTTAGGGACAGTCCATAAACCACGTATCGCAAAGGGGATAGCTGAGACTTATGGTCCTGGGCCTTAAAATATTACTCATGTTAACTACCCAATCCTGTTACAGTTATACCTAATACAGGGGGTCTAAAATGGCCTTACAACGCGTTACGTATTTTATGTACTGCCCCCTTTTGTTGAGAGCATTTACGAAACACTCAAAACGAGTTTATCCATGCAATGCAATAGACTTTTATGCGTGGACTGAACCAAAATGGCACTGCCACCATGGATGAATGGCTTTTCAAGTAGCAAAAAAAATGTTCATGAGAAAGTTAAAGGTGTATAGATAGAGGAAATTAAAATGGTGATTTCATTTTGCATATTTTATTATGAATTTGAAGTGCATTTCATTTCATCATCAACGACTTGCTCATATTCTTGTAATCTAACCCTATTGAAAAATAAACATATATTCATCATTATTATTCTTCTAAAAAATATGCCATCGTGGTAACAGGAAGCAATGTCACAGTCATTCATTGTAGAAAACTTTCTCCACGATTATTGATACTACTGATATTAATAGGACGTGAGGAGAGAAAGTATTTTTATTTTCACAGAGCATCTGCTGGCATCCCACATCAATCAATAAGTCCCAAAATAATAGAATAATAAAGTAGACGACGAAGTATTATTATTATTATTATTGACATTTTTTGATTGATACCCCCGAGAAAAAATTATAGGGATATACAAGTGCTTCTTCACACGTCACGTCGATGTGACAGGAACAGTATATTAAGTGGAGTGTTGATGTTGATATAATGCCTAGTAATGAAATTCCTAGTAATACCTACTCTGTTATCATGTTCATTGAGTAAGCTTTCACTAAATCAATGTAACTATTACTCACTATAATAATAGGGTGTCACTTCTTCCTTCTTACCTGCAGTCATGTTGCGTGCGACAACTTTGTGCCAGCGAGTTACAAGAGGGGAGGTTAGCACCCAGATCACCCCTTTGCGCGCACACAGGATGTAGCTGTTCTTGAGCAAGTATGCACTGGTCATACCGATTATCTGTCTTTCTGTAATACCAAGAGAAAGGAGAGGTGTGGAGTGTGTGTAAGTACTTCATACTTACCATCCCATCATCATTTGGATTGCTTTACAAAATTTAGTTTTTTTCCAAAAGATGCACCAACAATGCTCAGTGGCCAGAGTGCGACCATCCAGTGGATATTAATTTCATCCATCCAGGATGAAATCGTTTTATCCACCTGAAATGAGGTGGATGAAAGTAAAGCCCTGGATGAAATGGATGTTATTTGTAATAATCTAAAATAATTAATGATACAGGAGCTTATTGACATCTAAGCCATATTTAAAGGCTTAAGAATGACTATTTGCAAATTAAACTGTTTCTGTTCATACGCGAAATTTTTATTTCTCTTCGGCAACTTTATTTTTTTGAAAGAATGACGAAAATTCAAACTGAGCTTGTAATATCAACTCGAAACTTTATGCTATTATTTCTTGATAACTGGTAAAACACGTGTAAAGTTATTGCCCAAACAAAAGAGGAACATATTTTTATTTTCCTGGCCTAAAGAATTCATCGTCCATTTCTTCCTATCCATCCATTTTCTTCCATTTCATCCATTTTTATTTTGTCCATCCAATTTTCGTAAAATATGGATGAAAGTCGCACTCTGTCAGTGGCTTATTTTTACGAATTTTCGGAGATTAAAAATAAAAACTTTCTCATCTAGTAAATTTTTTTATTTGCGTTGTTGACGATTTTCAATATTCGCGTTAGGGGTCACAATACGGTTCGAGCCTCATGAAACAATCCGGGACTCGGTTTAGTTTCCGAAATCGGGAGACTCAATAACATTTGACTACATCTACCACAGAAATTTTACTGTTCGTTGACGTTTGGCAAGAATGCGCGCGAGATTTAATTTTTAAACGTTGGCGAGCAAATGTTAACACATCGAAGTACATACTTACGGACAGATCGAGCAAACTCGCTAAAACTGGCAATACCCACCAGGGGTATCATATTGCTTCAATTCGCGAGCCCTAAAAATTCACCCTTAAATAGGCATTTCATTGAAGCGCATATTTTATTGGTTCTCCTTACAATTCATTTGTCATTAATTCGTGTGAAAGCCACACATGCATTTATCAGTTATGTATATCTAGTCGAAAAGAATTAAATGACAGATTGGTAAACGTCCACAAGGTAAATAGGTATATCACTTTGTTATTGTAGCTAGTAGCTCAAAATCACAAAAAATAATCCATCGACTTGAAGGAAAGTAGAAGGTTATACATATTATGAGCAGAAAGCCTCAGAGAGTTTCTTCAGCTTTTTTCCCAAGTTTACACTGTATTTATTTAGGTCAAAAAATATGCATGTATATATAAACGTAAGCAAACAGTATTTAGTCTCGTATGCAAAACAGTTTCTGCGTAAATTGAAGTAAAAAAAAATTGGGAAGAAATAGGCACGTTCATGTGGAACAGTGACATGGACCAGTTCCATAAAAACAACGCGTTCTCGCTACCTATTGTTGTTGTTGTTTTTGTTATGTTATTATTATTATTGCTTACATTCCATGTAATAATTTTCTTTGCCAACGCCAACCAAAAATATTTACTACAGGAGAGGAGGATGAATTGAGAAGGAATAGAAAAAAATACGCTTCTTGTACAATTTTTTTCACCCAGGGTTATATTTACAAATGCTTGCGTGCAGTGTACTGATTGCGCGAATTATATCTCGAACAATTTCCTTACATATAGGGGCAGGACGTAAACCATGTCTGGAATCTGCGATAAATTTATAATGCCCAGGTCATGTCGAGAATATCGGTTTTTTTTCTCTACTTCACTCGAAATGTGTACTAAATGCTTTCACCATTCACCTTTCACCATAACAGGATTTCCAGAAAGGAATGAAGGAGTGGAGTCTGAAGAAACAATGTTGTTGGACATACATTACGTGCGCATTGCATGTACCTTTTAAAAAATGAATGCTGACACAATAAACTCATTCTTTCTTTTTTTTCGCCCTAAATTTTGCTCTCTGTTTATTTTAGACATGCTCTTCGCGTTCGCATATAGCTTTGGTTTTCTGTCTGGAGCCTGAATAAAGAAGTCAAGGGCTTTTCCCTGGAAGTTTGCATAAGACATAATAATATTCATACTCATATCGCAAACTTGAGAATGTGCATACATATTATGATGTGTGTGTGAGCTCATGTCTAAGGACAAAAGAGTGAGTAAGGACATTCTACTCAAGAGTGATTGTTTTCAAATGTCAACACTATAAACTGCAGGTATAGTACCGTTGTGAAAAAATGATTAAGCTTCAAAAACAGACTTTCAACATGACATCTGAGAGCTTTTCTAAGAATTCGGATTTTAGAAAACCGTTACTGAGTGAGTTAAATTTCATGAAGTCGAAGTTGATGACACTTACAACATCGAATCGCTACTATCTATGTAGGTATGTCATTGCATAAGCTGATGTACCAGCTATAGAATTTTACGCTACTTTCACTTCCGCTGCATTGTCTGTCTGCCTCCATCCCAAATACCTACTATAGCAGACATTCATTAATTTGCTACATTCCTGGTCTGGTCTGGTCTGTCTGGCTTGGCTGATTTGGCAGGTGAAATGTTCGAAATAGCCCATACGTATTAAGTTAATCAGCTTGTTAAGGCCCTACATGCACGTCCTAATTGCCAACAATGCAATGTCGCACTTCGCATGCATAGCATAGTGCTAACATTTTTCTTCTAAACATGTGCCCCACCCACCCACCAAGTATTTTCCCGATGAAAGAGAGATGCAAAGAGAAAATTTTTGCCGTCAACCAAACGACACTCAGCCAACGCAACGTGCTTCAAAAAAATTACTTTAAAAAATATTTTCTTTCCTTCCTCTTCTTCCTTTCCGAGAGGGAGAGAGTCAAGCTCCATTGGTTGGTCTCCTCGAAGCTGAGCTCATAATTTGCATATTATATAATAATAAAACATGACACAAAAAGAGGCATAAAAAGACATTTTTTATTTCTTGGAGCACCAGCAGCCAGCGATATGAGGAGGGAAACGGAAACAACAGGAGCAAAAGGGTCTGATGCATGCCTATTATTTATTGCTGGTTGACAACAAGAATTTTAAGAATTAGCGTATAAGTGAGTGAAAGTACAGCACAACTCATGTTGTGGTAGTAGCACTAGTATGAAGTAAGAGCCATTACGCATGTATTTTCCTCCTGCATGCCTCTTTTATTTTGGCCAAAGTAAAAAAATGGTAATCTCCCACAAAAAAAATATTCCTGTTGTAAAACGCAACGTACATATGTACGTTTTATAAAGTTCTCTCTCTATTTTTTTAAGTATCACGTTTAATTTCAAGTTCCCTTTTTTTGTTGGATTTAGGTGAAAGTAAAGAGCCACACGATACGTACGTGCTTATATACTTATACATACATAAATGCATCACATCACGGTGGTATATATAGAGGTCTCTAAAAATATTGTTATATTTAGATATGAAGAATAAAAAGTAGAGGGAAAACGACTAGGGCAACAAGCAAAAAAAACTAAGATTGCAGATAAAAGTCACCACAGTCATAAATAAAACTTGGTGTCATGCTCCTTCGTTTTTTTTTCTTGCCTGCTTTTTTCCTTCCGCCTGAGCCATGCCATGAGCCTCCCCATTGAAGAGGAAGAAGAAGAAAGTTTTTAAAAGAAAAAAAAAATTTGTGAGCGAGGTACATATGTTTGCGGTATGTGTTTTTGACCAGAGAAGAGCAACTGCAAAAAGTCGAGTATGTATTACATGCAATATATCAGTATCAAGTTGGCATTTTTTTTCTCAAAGAATCGAAAGTGGGTAAGAAGGAATAAGGCGGAATGAAAAGTTAAAAGGAAAGAAAGTGAAGAATACATAATATTATCAACATCATCGTATCTAGTTCTTGCATTATTTTCACATCTGGTGACCACGAAGGATGATGAAGAGGAGGCAGGAAATCACTAGGGAATTAAAACACTTTATAAAAAAACTAAACTGGAGGAAATAGGTATTATTGGCTATTGCTATTATCCGGTATTATATGCACAAGGAAAAAGACTGAACGTTGAATGCATGAAATTTAGGCCTTTTTGCAATTTTTGCGAAAGAGGAGGCTCTTAATTTTGAGAGAACTATTCCGTGAGCGAGCATTGTTGGTGCATTTTTGGAGAACGGTCAAATTTAGAGAAGATAATCACATATTTACTTGCAAATGCAGAAGGCCACCTCCAAAGCCCACCGGCTCTCTACTTCCCTGTAAAAGTTCTGTAGAGCCTTCATGCACGTGTCCTGTCGACAGCGCATAGGATCGCAAAACTCAATGACTTTGATCAACAGTCTGTTGCAGTCAGGATTTGCGCGACATTTCTGAGATGCTGTGTAGCATGTATTCTGATGCCCCATTCTTCCGGGACCTGAATGAAGAAAAAGGCAATTCAATTTAAATGACTTAAGTACCATTAGACTTAAGCGCATTGTTACAATTAGATTAGAATGGAAAGCAGTGAAAAAATATTTTGAGAGGGTAAATTATTTTTATTTTCCTTTGGAGCGTAGTAGAGTAGAAAGTATTATTATTGTCATACCATGTGGTCTCATGATACTGGAAATGGTGGCGATGGCCCCGTTAGATCGGGGAGGCTGTTGAACGGAGGGTGAGGGCGGCTGAGGACGCGAGATTTCATTCCGACTATGATGCTTGGTGATGAAAGGTGGTCCCTGCGTCGCGACAGGGACAAATGGAGGCGGCTTATTGATCCCCCTTCCCCCTTGAGGGCCAAGCAGGGGGGTCTCCAGTTGGGAGTCATGGTCAGGTGCGTGGGAGGAGGAGATGACTTGAACTGTAATTGAGCCAGAGTGGGACGTAGAAAAGGATCCTGGTGAGGGATAGCCGTGATAAGAGATCGGTGTCGACAAAGATTCATCTACAGATAGATGACTTTCCGTGCGGGCGGCAGGTATTATAGCATTATTTGTGAGTGAAAAGTGGGACGGTGCAGGTGAGTGCGGCGGAATTAGTGGTGGCGGAGGCCCGACTGGGCCGTGCTGTGCAACTATCGCATTATGACCTGGATCCTCATAATAGCTACTTCCATGACCTGATCTGGAGGGATGCAGTGGGTTCTTGTGGTGGTAGTTAAAGTGGTGCTGGTGCCGACTACTGTGCATCATCAGGCTGTTATGTGCCGTGGCGGCGTGATGGCGGGCTCTATACTGACTCTCAAGAAAGGTACCTGCGGCCACGGCCGTTTGCGGTGCAAAGAGTGCGGCGGGTGAGAAATTAAAGTGTGCTGACATGCCCGCCAGTTTGTGCTGTTCTAGTGAAAAGAGTGCCGAGGATGTGCTCGCTAGTGCAGCTAGTGTTTCAGTGGCTGGAACAGAGTCAAGCAGAAAGCAGAGTCGTGCTTAAAACTATCTTATCCTTACTGTACTTATTTTACAAATTTAAAGGTTTCAAGTGAATGTGGAACTATCTTCTCAGGGCCTACATATGTCATTTCTGACGTAACCGTTAAAAGTTCTCATGCTTAGAACCACTACGTAGACATCATTTTAATTCTACGTTTAATTCTAAGAAATTTTTTTTTTTTCCTACAGAAACCTTAATCATCCTGATTTTGTGTCACGGCTGCTGAGTGAAAGTTATATGGATGTACTTATTGAAATCGGAAATTGAAATTTTTTTTTTGGATTGGCCTAATACTTTATATGTATCTCCATTTTGTTCGACATAATTGCTTGTAAGAAGCATTTTATAAATTTAAAAGTGCTTGCTGAAATACCTGTCCTTTAATTTATTTTGTAACCTTTTTTTTAATGAGGGAAAGCGTGTGAGATCGAGATGAAAGCCGCTAGAGAAAGCTTGAAACGAAAAGAAAACCCTGTGCTGGAGCTGTGTAAGTAACTAAAACGTAAATTGCATAAATAATTCAAAACTAAAAATATTTTTGCAGGCGAGCTCGAGCTACAGATTGTCGATAAAATAAGACGTGTATAAAAAATAAGCAAAGTATATTACGAAAAGCTGTAAATATGTAATAGGTAAATATACTAGCCAGAAGGCTTGCAATAGAAGGATTTGCATTACAAAGGAATAATAATAATTCGATACATTTCATTATATATTTTTTTTACGCAACACCTGTCTGAAGTGTCTCGCTAAAAGAAGCTTTTCCATGAGGAAAAAAAATATAACCAAACCACTTGCATCGCATCGTTTTCAAAGCAACCTGTCAAGGACAGAGCCGACCGAGCATATTTAGCAGAGAGTGTCATGTCAGCTCGGTTGAAGTTGGTTGGCTAAATGTTTTTTTTGTAAATCACATTAACATTCATTTTCCTCTATACATTAAATTTGGTAATAATGTAAGTACTCGTTCAATTTTTTTCCCTGTTTCTAGCAGCTTTGGAACTGCTAATAATACTTCATCCACTGGAAAATAATAAGTTGATGTGTTGCTAGAAATAAATTGCTTTTTCTAGGATTGAGAAAGTCCCTCAATAAATATCCTTGCTTAAAAATAACAAAATAGGTACTTGCTGTCTTGTTTCATGAAAAAATATTTATGTCAAGCATTCATGCATGACAATGACTGCACTTCCTTTTTTGCAACATCGCAGTTTTATTGCAAGGATCCAGCTTGGCAAATTTTTCCTCTAGTGAAAAACCCTACTTTGGCCTCAATTAAAAAAAAGACATCCTTAATTTTTTTTCTTTTTTTATGACTAAGAATACTCGACTTCCTACTTTCCCTGAAACTTTCTCTTTTCATAGATATGTGATCCCAGATGATTAGAATAAGATAATCTCTGATTTTGGAATTTTGGCAATGATAAACTTTTGTAGTGGGTAAAATAGTGAAAGAGTTGTGTATTATTATTATTATGGTATTTTTTTGAGCAGAAATAATGGTATTTTCTTACTTTCATACTGCATTCACCGTGATTCGCCCTTAGGGAGTAAAGCTTGTAGTGAATGAGGAGGGTAAGCAACCCAGTGCAACATGTGTAAATTTTTTTATTTTTAGTTATCATCAATTAGTGTACATTCTTGCAAGGAAATTTCTTTCATTTTGACTGGATACGTACATACATGTACATCTACTTCTCGAAAAAATATTATATACTTCGCATCAAATACATATATTTATTACGGCTTGTTTTACGCATCTATCTACTCGTTCCAAAAAACGAACCATGAATGTTAATCACAAAAAAATATTTATCTACTTGTACTTCGTTCTTCCAAATAAATCTCTACTATTTACTTATTATCATACAAAATTATTAATTAAAGTAGTACTTGCAATTTTTGCAAATTACTTGCATTCGTTCAAACGTTTCAGGCTAAAAAATATTTACAGAAATGCTAATGGTGTGTCGTTTATTTATTTATTTTTGCTGTTGATTCAATAAAATCAATCAGACGTGGAATATATTTGTTTTGTACTGAAATTTTTTTTGCCTGTACATAATAATTCAGTGCATCAAATTCTGCTTCGAAAAATTTACTGGGAAATTATTAGCTATATTATTATTCTTGCAATAGATATTTTCCTACATCATTATTTTTTGAAAGAAATAATAGTATTTAAGTGGCAAAGTTTGTTGGTTCTAACTACAGTTCAGAGAGAGAGAGAGACAATACGTACATACATTTAATGGGATGTGAAAGCAGTGCGAAATGTGGATAATCTATGACTTACCAACACATGGATTGTAGTTGACTTCCTTAAAGATACGCTCGCAATCTGGATTCACTTTCGGACATATACATCCAAACATGGGAGAAAGTCGGAGTTTGGTCCAAGCGTCGTGACATAGTTCCCTATTTTTACACAGAAGAACAACGTTTTCATCATGCTTTTCAACTCAAGTTATCTAATCTATATAACCTGGATAAATATGCATTTATAAAGAGAAAGTTTCAAAAAAAGCAGCAAGGTAGCTTTAAGAAACTGGAATGTATTTTTATGAAATTATTTTATGGAGATAGTCCAGCCCGTCTAATTTAAACCACGCCAAAATATAAGTTTGAATATTGCATAATGCATTTATTAGCTTTGCCTCAATCATACTGTGGACGGTGAAAGTTACTTTCACCGTTTACTACTGTCAAGAGATAACGCTAGGGAACACCGAATATAAAAAATCAAAGAGATGTCGTTCATATTATTATCTAGACGGGCTATGGTACATATT
>JAHZNI010003078.1:0-13325 GCA_027744415.1 Seira ritae
AAAGAATGAAATATTTGCTTAAATAGATGATGGACAATAAACAAGTACATTATGTTCTCATGTGTTGGACTACTGAAGATTCCGCTCTCACATTTTGATGATCGTAAAGTAAAGTAAACAGTGAAAAAAATATGTATTACATATATGGTCATCATAATGACAGGTAATTTAGCAAGACCATTTCAAGCATCCTGATGCTGATAGGCGTGCACTGCACCGCACCGCCGCGTTGTAGTATTCATTGTGTGCGCCGGTTGCTTCTTGCTTGGACGTTCAGTCGGTCTGTGTTTTCTCGAGTTGAGTGGCGGTGAAAATTGTAGCCCTCATTAGGAAGTTTGAATGGAAGCGATAAAGCACAGGAGCCGTGGAACATGGAAATGGAACATCATTTGCGTACCTATGCTATTGCTATTGTATGGCAGTTTTCTTTGTCTCTGGTTATTTCACACTTTAGCTATGTATTACTACATGGCCAAAAGTGGAGTGAGGATCTTTTGATTACATGATAATATTAATGAGTTCATATCTCTAAGAAGTTTCTTAAAGATTTTGTTCTAAACCAGTTAAATTCAGAATTACATCATCATCATCATCACCTTATCTAATGAGCTGTCCATACTGTCCACTCTTCATAATTGGCCTGGCCACAGTCAGTCATTTCTACAAATGCGAATTGATTATTTTTTCATCTGAAAATTATGCACTTTTATGACTTCCCATTTTAATTTGGTATCATTCTGCTTACCTCTGTTTCAGTAGACAGGCAATGCTGGCTCAACGTCACGGGGATGACCACGGAAGATCTGGATCAGGCCCATCCTTAGGCAACAGCCTTGGTTCTGGACCCTCTGACTCACTAACTCATGACAACGTTGATGATGATGAACGTGTGGATGTAGTTGGGAATGACCATCGACCGGATTCAGTGTCTCCCTCTCCCCATCGTCACCATGGTGAGTATACTGAGTACACGATGCGTAATAATATTTAAATTCCTAAAAATAACTTGATTACTCCATCAATCCTCTCCATCAAATCTTAGAGCTTATCATAATGCCCCAATAATAACGCCGGCTTAGAAAAGAAAACAAGAAGTAGATAGGTATTTACGAATGTAATGGAAAAAAATTAAAAGGGTATACCGACTGATAATTGTGATTGTGAAGTACACAGTGAGAAAGGATAGAGGAGTTTTTTACTGTTATGTTTCTTATGTCGCTGATAAAAAAGGAACTAGGAAGAAAGGAAATGTTTTTGTAGTTAATTGATGTGTGAGACTCACACAATCTCCTACTACACCTTGGCACTTGGCTTGGCGGCAACCTTTTTTGTCAGATACTTGTACATAATTTGGAGTGTTGAAAAGCAAGATTTTTGTTTTCTTTATAAAAAAAAGAAGTCTATGCATTTTAAGTTCCCGAAAGCATCCCGTTTTGTCAACAATCAATGCAATGCATGCTTGAAATCTAATAAATACCTCGGAAGACAGTCGACTCATTACGATGGATAAGTGTTTGTATATGGGAAAGTGCATCTAACACTAGAGCCTTATCTGTAATGAATGGTGTACAACTGTACAGGTACAGGTCCATCAATTCGAAATGATATGTATGTTCCGGAGAGAGAGTGAGAGAATGGAATAGAAGGTGTATTAATTTAACACTTCTTAATACAAACCGCCTCCATTGTAAAAAATTTAAAAAGGTTTTAATGAAGAATCCAGTTAAATGATTATGTCGCCGTGGAGTGCTAACCGTCACATCACATCTGTCAACAGAAAATATATATAAATATTACAAGAGGGACCGATAGGGGAAAGGTGTCCGTATTGACAGTGCAGGGCTTTTGAAAAAAAAGGTGAGCTTCCGAGCTCATGTCGCAACGTTGATTGGATTTATTTTTTATGCAGTCGCGGGGGAATCAAAAGTAATGAAAATGAATCCTTTTTAAATGGCCTGAAAGGCAAGAGCATAAAAGAAATCGATATTGACCTTTAATACTGACTCATCGCCTGAAAAAAAAAGAATGTGTTTTGCATTTGCATCATGCATGCATGCAAACATGCATAATACGCAACCACAACCACGCACACGTTCTCAACTCAAACCAAAGTTATTTTGTTGACTAATTTGCCATTCGCGTATTGATTCGTGCCGTGCCTACTCGTATATCGCTTCTTATCTGATTCCACGAGATAATTTCATCAGATAGATGGATGGATGGATGTGCTAGAGTTATATGGTTCATGGGGGACGCGTAAGTAAGGATAAGATGAAGTTGCATCTATTTTAAGATATATTCCAGAGACAGAGAGATAGAGACGTATGTACTTACTTACATACGGTGTATCACGTCATGAATTATTCATAGTCGAAAACTTTTCTCTTGTTTCCTTAAGCGGATTTGCATCGTTCTGATGAAGATAACAAAGACAAAGAGAGGAATGAACTGATAGCTGAGTGTTATCTTTCAGAAGCTCAATACTAATACATAAAATACTTTTGGGTTGGTTGGGGTCATGATGATGATGATGATATGGAGTTTAGGTTCTGCAGTGATAGGGATATGGTGATGGTGTAATCAAGAAAGTTTTTTTTTCTCTGTTTGCTTATGGTTTGTACACTTCATCTCTTTACTCTTCACTTTCGTCGGTGTGTGTGGAGGAGAATGAAAAGAAAAAGTTTGGGAGAACGATGAGTCGATAAATTGAGAATCACAAATCTAGCAAATTAGTTTCTACTACTTTCTATACTTGGTTTTATTTTGTCGTAAAGCATACTTAATACTATGTTCACTGAGAGTAAATATGTATGTTTTTTTGCTTGCTTTCTAGATTACGGTCTTGGTGAGAATCAGAGAAGAGAGGATAGTGACAGGGACATAAGCGACAGCGGCTCTGAGAGTGGAGGGGCATTTCGTCCAACGGCACGTGACCTAGACCATCCTAGTCCAAATATTTCTTTGGGTCCTCCTCTGCAACCTCCCATGTTGCCCTACCTTTACCCTCCGAATCTCTATTCCGGAGCTCCCGGACTACCTCCGCTTGGTCCCCCGCCATCACTTCCTATGTCCCTGTTTGGTCCCAGCTCACAACCGTCAGCAGCGTCACTCCCACCGTCTCTCTTGTTCAACCACCTACTCCAACAGCAGCTGTTCCACGGAGGGTATCCTCTGGGTGCGCCTCCAGTCTCACTTGCTTCTTCAATAGGACCCGGTAAATATAATATTCCAACACTACTTCCATTCACTTCCGCTTCTGCTACCACTTCCAGTACTTCCGCTTCTTCAGTCCCATCTATACTTCGTGCTTGTGAATTTAAAAAATGAGTGAATGTTGTTGATGTTGATGAATTGATGATGATTCATAAAAGACTATTACCTAGACTGGTCTGTTTTTCAGTTAGTGAAAGTAAGAGTGTGTGCGATTCTTCTTTGAGTGTTTGTTTTTATGAATCAATCATGAAGTATATAGTTCTCTTGACAAAAAAAGAAAAAAAAACTTTAACACGGATCGTAATTTGTGATTGCAGCTTTGCTATCAGATCGACTGAAAGCACATCGGTTTTTGCCATACCCGTTGATCCCACCTGCAACTGCCTCTTCATCGTCAACGTCGTCGCTTAGTTCCACTTCGACGAGTGTTTTGGGAGGAGGCAGCCTCTCTGCCTTTGAAACGGTCACACCTTCAAGTCACACAAGCCCAAAGCACTCGCCTCATCCTTCCGTTGAGCCGCCAACTGCGCCTGTAGTAGAATCCACGAATGTGTTATCCCCCGTTTCCCATCCTCACCGTATGTCATCTCTCCTCTCATCCTGTATGCCTAGCCAGCAGACTACTCCTACAGCTCCTCCGCAGGTCTCTCAACAGCAGCAGCATCCTTCGGAGCTCAAGTCTATCGAAAAAATGGTAAATGGTCTCGACATCAAGCCTGACATGATCAAATCCGAAAATGTGGACAAGTAGTTGTTACTTTCATTCGTAGTTCCTTAAAAATTAACAATTAGTATTTTTGCTTCTTCTTATTAGTAGTATGCAGTGTAGTAGTTGGTAGCCACATACAGACACACAGAAGCCTACAAAAAATTCTCTAGCCTAGGAAAAAAATGTGTTACTTGCTGATATTATTATTATCGTTGTCGTTACACAAAAACAATTAGTACTCATGTCTAAAAAAAATTACAATTTACGAATACTAGATACCATTTTCGGGAAGGAAAGGAAAATACATAATAATGAGCTAAAAAATATCTTGCTCTTTTTTTCAACAGCTTTCTTGTAGCTGAGGCTAGTTCCCTCCAATATCTATTCAACGTTCTAAATGTCCCCTTCAAACAAATCAACGGTTTATTAACTACTACTACTACTTCTAAGTAGGCAGCGAGCAGGATGGGTCCCAAATGAATCCTTTACAAAAAAAAAGTCACTATGTTTATCTTTGTAGCGTTTTCGATTTAGGTATGTATGTACATATATGTGTACCCGGTACATACATATATTTTAGATGAGAAGATCGCTGTTTACTACGGATAAATATTGCGTATTAAAATATTATTATCGTAGTAGCATTTAAGGTATAACATCATAAAGTAGTAATTATATACTTTTGCTTTAAACTGTATAAATATTGAAACCCTAGTGTTATTAATATTATTATAGAAACAACATAATTATTATTATTATTAATTGTATAATTATGTGCATTATCACAGTAATGCATTCATCTAGTTACCTTTAATTTTATCAATTAAAAAAATATGTAAACGTAAATTTGCAGCTAAGCTTATAAAAAAAACTTACGGCATATAACATTTTTGAGAATATACATTAACAATAAATAATATTACATTCATTAGTTCGTTATAATTTTCCTTACATCCAGAAAAATTAAAAATGATGTTGATGTAAAACCGTACCGTACTTTATGCAAAACCTCTGCAATAAGAAAAAGAAAGTAATTTTTAACGGTAAACCTGCTCTACCGACTAATGTTATGTTCACTCCTAAAAGTTTAAAAATAATAAAACATTCTGCTGCGTATAAAAAAACGAACGACAAAAAAATACAAAGAAGCTCGCCCGTTTTCTAGCGAAAAAATTTTGGTCGAGCCATTTGTAAAGACAGAAATGGGCAATCAAACTTTAAAAAATAAAGTTTCACTTTTTCAACGTGAATTATAATGAAAAAATGTTTTTATTCAAAGATTATTTATTTATAAAGCACTTTCATATACTTCAATAGGCTACTATTGGCTTGAAAATAATATCTGGCATGCATTTTTTATTTCGAGTTAGGTTGTGCTGCACCTTGCTCCGCTGTATCGGTTTCTTCTCGGCAATCCTCACAAGCAAATGAGCTAGAAATGATGAGGGTGATGATGATTCATTATGGGGCGAATCGCGGCAAAGGTTCACTTTCATTTCACCGAGTATTGAATAACGTGTCTAAAATACACGGATTTCTAAAAACAACTTCATTTTGTTACGACGACAGGCCTATGATAATCAAAAAGCATCCCATTACAAATACATGCATATTCCATCACTTCCTATCAAATATGTATTATGTATTGGAAAAAGTAATGCATTAATTAATAGTATTTAACCGCTAGGCACTTACTAGCTTGGCACATCAAACAACATGTTTTACTTACATATTAGATTTTGAGTACAAAAGAGAATAGATACTGGCCTAGGCACTTAAATTTCTGATGCCACGTGAAGGAATGAATAAAGCATTTTGAAATGAGTTTATCAAGTTTGGGTAGGTTAGTAAAGCCTTGATTCATTGAGGTATGGACCATGGACGATAAATTTTCTACTTTCAAGTTTAATGCTGGAACTGGAATATCAAAAAGACTTTTTTCTCAGAAATACATAGGAATAATTTTCATAATGAAGCCTTCAATCCACATTTTAGATTTTAAAGAACCCTCCGCATCATCATTATCATAAGCTCATGCTTGACAGGGAAGTCCCTCCGTAATTTCTTTTAAAGGAAGTTGAATAAAAAAGGAGTACGCATTATCAGATAATCAGTAGCATCAACTCGGCTTTAATGCCTTTATCCGTAATAATGATAATGATAGCGTATGTATATATAAGCGCCACTTTATATCATATTTATTTTAACGCTGGTTAAATTGAGATGTTAAGTAAACTTCGGACTCTTCTGTATGCCATATGGCTGTATAAGATTTCGATTTACGCCGGCATTTCTGGTGTTTTATGCCCATGACTCAGTATCAGTATTTTTTGTAAGTTTTATCGTATGTTTTTCAAAAGTTTATCACATCGCATCGCAGCACTATTATAACGTTTCCGTTCTCTTCTTCTTCCTCAGTTGAGCACGTTCTAATCTACACGGCACGCCATTACGCTCTTGATGATGATAGCGCTTTTGTTATTTTTTTCTGCATGCAACGAACAATTCCTTGATAACGTGCAGAAATATTCATGAACTCCATATTTCCACATTTTGTTTCGAATTCCTTGAACCTTTTTTTTATCATGCTGGGATGACATCAGGTGTTAAAAAACGAGTTTCTAATTGCAAATCGATATGGAGAAAAGTCCTCTGTGAGCCAACTCTCCAAGCCAGGGCCAGGAGCACGTGTGCAATCACATCTGGCATCATGCTGCTCTAATGCAATTTAAATAAGGGGGAAAGAGAACAATGTGTAAAATGATATTAAACTGGCCACCCGAAAAAAGTCCTTTCCGCAAAATGAAAGCTTACGTATTCTTTTCCCAACTAACTAACTACTCCATGCTCTGCTCTACTCTGTGAGAAAATTGAGTGCTGGAAAAAAAGTAAGAAAAAAGCGAGAGTTTTTAAGAAGAAGGGCAACTTTATCTAAAGACAGATCGATGAAGAGGAGAGAAAGAGAGAGAGAGAGAGAGAGAGAAAGAAAACAGTAAATGGATGTAGTAACTTTTTTTTCAAGGGAGAGTTGTTGTGTGTATGTGTGTTTGAGTGAGTGTGAGAAAGAAGAAAATGTAAAAGGAACTTGGCATCACACAACAGCCACCACACACACTCATCTCAACACACACCATCATCATCATCATCACGAACACAGGAAAAAAGTAAGTTAAGTAACTAGCTATACCACACACAAACTCATAGGAAATCTACTACTACAAGTACAACCTCTACTACTAGTACGCCTTCACACAAGGTACGTAGGTATGTATGTATGCACATATGAGACTATGACATGACCATAGGTGGAAAAAAATACCTAACCGGCAAGGAGGAAGAAGAAGTCCGAGAATACGCTTTCACTATACTCTCAAGTACCCTATGTATCAAAGTTGGCTGTTTTAAAATGTATGTTCTGAGAAAGAGAAAAAAATCTCTTTTCTTATATACTTCATCCCATACAATATTTCTGGAGGGGAAAAAGGAGAGAAAATAGTAAAAAAAAATACGATGGTCTGTTTCTCTCTCTGCCAGTTTTTTTCACCATCAGCACCACCATCAACATCATCATCGCCAATGCTGTTGTAGTATTGAAAGTTACTGGTGATGGTGGCGGTGGTAGTGGTGGTGGGAGAGAGAGAGAGAGAAAGGAGAATCACATGCATTTTTTTTCGTCTTTGCGTTTGCTCTTGCTCACTTTAACCTTAGTAAAGGCTGTTACATACAACAACTTCTAAAGCTACATGCATAGATGAAGGCGTGTGTGCGCTTGCTTTGCCACGTAATCGATATGACCAGGAGAGAAAGCTGCTTTCTTTCTCAGGCTTCTCCACTTCGCGCGTTTGATGTGGACACAGAATCAAATGATGCTCTTTTTTAATAGGAAGACATCACATCACACAGTCAGTCAGTAAGGAGAAAAATCACAATTTATTTTGCTCACGAGGTCGAGTCGAGTGAGTGAGTGAGTTCTTTATTATTACTATCTACTTCTTGGAAATAATGAGGATGAGTGATGCATTCCGCGAAAAATATAATATTGTACACTTAATTTGATTTCATTGTATAAGGCCTCGCCATTCATTCATATCATTACTGTTCATTGAGAAAGTATGTATGCATTCAGGAACGTTTATTTCTGGTCGACGTTGTTCAAACAAAAAATTTATTTGCAGCTGAACTGAAGCTGTATATTCATTCCTCAAATCTGAGATGCTCATTCATTGTTTAAGTTTTTTCTTCCACCTGACAGCATTGTCTTGTCTCTAGGCTTCATAATCTCTCTGCGAAAAAAAATCTTGCCTTTGAGACATTTGAAAATGGAAGGAGGAAACCACAACCGAGCAACAAAAAGCCGAGAGTTTGTACGACTTCTTTAGATGCTTGCCATTTTACCATCTCGGTAAATTTTTCACTGGTTTTCCGTCATTAGAAAAAATCATGCTCAGGATATGGAGGATTTATTTCACTTGGATGAACAAAGGGATTCCCTTTTGAGTTCTTCTCAAAGCCTTTTTTTATCTTTTCCCCTTGCATCTCTCTCTCTCTCTCTCTGCTTGATGATGACTCCACTACATTCATCGTTCTTGATCTTTCCTGTGTTATTTAGACATGAGTTTTATAATAGCAAAGCTTGAAGAAGAAACTGATAGCTTATATGAGCATGGTGGTGGTACGTATGTACTGCCTATGTACGTACACAAATGCACTTTTTTGTCATTTCTCCCTGATTTCGAGCATGGGCGATGGCGTGGAGTATTCCGGGATTACGATAATCTTAAGAGCCGCCTGCAAGACAAGTGTAGCGTCAAAAACTCGACTCGAGCTTCGGCCAGCAGCAGATCATGAGCAATGCCCGAGATTTCTTGAGTAAAAAAATGAATTAGTGTTTTCCCTAAAATCCTTTGACAGTTGAGCTTTTGGAATGACCACGTCCTCCAAACCCCTCCAAACTCCAATGCATAAGCAATAAAGCGTGACAATATTCCTACAAATTAAATAAAACTTTTATTTGCAAAAATATTTTCAAGGCATAAGTTTTGTCAATGCACTCTACGAAAAAAAATTGTATTATGATTTTATGGTTCCTGCGCATTCTCCAAACTCACCTTCCCACCTGTCCATCACTCCTTTAACCAGACTGTTCGCTGAAGAAGGATGACGGCCCGTGATGCATTTTTTAGCAGGTAATAATCAAATCGGTATCTTTTCTTGCAGAAATTACGCTTATCTCATTAGTCATGTCAGAAAGGAGCCAGGTGTTAACGATGGGTGTAGCCATTTTGCTAGTAAAACATTATTACAGATTCATTTCAAGAGCACGCATACATTGTTTCAACTACATACATAGTTATTCACCATGCCATACCACCAGAAAAAAATGTTTTGTGCGTGTTTTAATTCAAACCAACAAAAACTCATCTTGTCCAGTTTCTGAGTCAGTAGCATGGAATTACATATGACGTGTTATAGATATGATAAGAAAGTAGTAAACATGACCAATTATGACATTTAATCTAGTTTATTTTATGAGCATCCTATAAAGATTAAAAAAATTGTTTGGAGTAAATAATGATGAGTTTGGTGGAATGAACGCAATTCATAAAAATTTCGTCCGTCCATCCATCCATGCATCCTTCGTCTGAGGAGGGATGAATTAAGGGGATTGTGTGCGAAATAACTGGAAGAGCTTATTAGTTATTATGGGTTCAGCATCATGCAGCATCCCATCTCATCTCATCCTCCATCCGATCCTGTCGAAAGGGAACCATCTAGTGTAGACTTGGCACTTGGTCAGTTATGTAGGTACGAGTTTAGAAATAATGGTATGCTTCACATGATGATAAACTGCTAATCTGCGAAATCATGACAGGTTTTAAGCATATTGCTTGATAACTCGTTATTTGATGAATGTGATTTTTTCGCCACGAAGATGGTAAACCCGCCATTATTATTATCATCATCGTATCCTCCATCATGATTATCGACAAGAGGAACATAACATCAGATCAGAGCATCAGCACACACATGATTTTCATGGAGTCATTCCATCCTTTTACCTCTGTTATTATCCTGGATGTTTAATGCATGATTGCGTGAAGCGAATTTATGTGATACCTGGTCTGCCTGCTCGCTCACTTTCTTAGGCAGAAGGGAGAATGGAAGCGATCCTATTTGAATATTTACTTTTTCACTCACTTCAGGCGTTTTTAACGCCTCATGTATAAAAAAACTGGTTTCACACAAAAAAATACAAGTGTTTTGCTTGCCTATATGAGATCGATGCACATTATAAAAATATATTTGAAAAAAAGTGAATGTTTTTGGAGGACGTAATTGCTACTGTTGTTTGATTGAGCTGGTTTCACATTTTACCTTCGGGATATCAGTAGGAAAATGCCTTGCAAAAAATATAGAGGTAGACATAAAGTAAGTAAGTATAATCATCTCTCCCTGGTAGATAGAGAGAGAGAGGAAAAACACAGCCTGATGGCCTAGTAAAAATCATCGTCTCCATCAATTACACTCTTTGGCTCGATTGCTATTTCATCTAATAGTTATAAATGTAAATTGTGGCCTGAATTAGGGAAATATATGAATAATTTTTTATGGGCTTTGATGAATTTGACCACACCAGAAGAAAAAAAATCCTTCCGTCATTGCCCTCCAATTCAATGCAAATGCATCTGAATCTGAATCAGAATCAATTGCAAATTTCATCATGGGAGCCATCCTACAAATCATCTCTTGATTTAGAAAAAAATATCTACAGATATTTTTGAAATATTAATCAAGAAAGGAGATTTTTTGAAATCAAAATATGAATCTTAAATAACACGTTCATGGAAAGAGCACGTTAATCTTAAAGCAAACTAATAATTTTCTCACCTCGACATCAGAAACTGGCTTTTTTTTGGGCAGCATACATAGCAGCACTATAGATTGCATATCAATATCAATGTACAATTCATCTCCTGCTCTACATTACCATGCCATGCCAATGCTATGCTTTCGTTCTCCATCACGAACTATTATGTCATGGCCTACGTTTGAAGTAGAATGTAATTGTTTGAAAAAAATCTCATTTCACTCTGTCTCGATTATTATCATTATCACCCTTTTTTCTCCCATGCGAGACGTCAAAGAATGTTTCACCTTCCCCAATTCTTGAAATCCATCCTGCCTGATACAGTTTTTTTTGCAGTTCGTTCGTGATTCTTGCGTCATTTACTTTTTTTCGGCGTGATTGCGAAAGCATAACAGTAACGCAGGTCTCTTGTAGATTCTCGTAACAAACACGCATAATAGTATAGGTATGTGAGCTATATGCTATATGGCGTGCATTGCATCAATTTTCTGAAGATTGTTTGCATCGACATGTAAGTACCAATTTTCTGGGCGATGGAGTACGTGGTGCCAACATCGGAATTCTTAATTCTTTTGTTAAATGACGAGAACATACAAAGTCCTACCTACATAGGTAGTTACATTGTTTTTTGGCATTGTTTTCCCCCTTCCTCGTCAAATTGTAAATTTAAAAATATAGCACAATTTACAATTTACAGAAAATTTAGTAACCTGAAATTATGATTATTTATTGCTATCACACGGAGCGTGTGATAATGATGCATGTTTTTTGTTCGTCAAAAGGCGAAAACCTAGTTTATCTAAGAAGTTGTTAGATACGATGATCATGATGATTACAGAGATAATTTGAAATGTTGATATCTTATTTCTTTCTATGTATGTTTTTCACTTCCACCAGAGCATCCACTCCACACACAGTCTTTTTTGTTTGTGTGAATGGATTCACACACAATGAACCTCATAATAACAATAATGGCAATACGAAGGAGCCAGTTCATTTCCTTCAGATTTCATTCTATTATAATGTGCTCTCCTCTGGACCTCTTTTCTTCAGCTCCCTCCTCTTCTTGTGTGCTCTGTTGTTTGCATTCATTCCAACTACTACTCCCCTCAACGAGAAATCATCATCATGCAATAAGCAAAACATCATCATTATTATTATATTTTTTCGTGTTCACTTGTTTGTTTGTACTGCTGCTCTATAGACGGAAAATTGAACTGAAAATTATGGAAGCAAAAGGAGAGAGAAAAGAAATGTGATGAAAAGTTTCAAAAAAGCCAAAGCCAATATAGTTGTATATTATTATATGCATGCATGCATACCTAAGACAAGTAGGCGCAAGGCGAAAACTGCTCACGCCCAAAGACAACACATTGAACCTACAATTTCTTGTGAGAAGAAAGGATGTCCAATTTCTTCACCACGTCCCTTTCCATCAACAAAAATTACTGGTCTGTGAACGTAAAAGATTTTCATTTATGTAATACACCACACCACCTCTAATCCACTACGCTGCTTTATATCCATGAAATGGGTGGGTAGGTGTATCATCAGTATTGTATTGTATAATATGGGCAAAAAATATATTTATTGCTTTTGCTAAGCTTCTAATTGTTACACTTATCAATTTTTTTTGCTAGACGTACCTATCATAATCATAATCTCTTCTCTGGAGAAGAAGAGAAGTGGAAAAATTGCGGACGCATTCAAGCGTGTGAAAATGCACACTTTTCGCCTTGTTAGCAAAACAAGGAGGCTGAAAATGCGATCACTCTTAAGCTCCTCAGGAAAAAAATTGTTGAGATCCTCCTTTTTGAGAATAAAATTAATCAGATCTGTAGGTAAGCGGATTCCAATTTACTAATTTCTCTTCTTCCTCTGAGAAAATCCATATTCTTGTGATAATTTCTCCACCTTTTATTTTCCACAAAGGGAAATGTCAAGCCCAGCCCGTCTCTCCGGAGAAGGAAGGAGAGAGGAGAAAATTTATCTAGTTTAATATTGTGGCAGCAGCAGCAGCAGCATTGCCACTACTGCCGGTATATTTATTTAATTGCGAGCCAATCTCAGCGGTAGTAATTCCACTCCATCCACACTTTCCTTCAAACTAGTTTCAACAACTCAAGTTTCATAAGATATACATATACCATATTTTTTATGAAAAGTAATGAAGAAATTCTCAGCCTCTCTTTCACGGCTTCTCCCTTTCTAATATAACTGATGAAGTTCAAAGTTGCCGATTTGGGAAATTAGCTAATAGCATATCTCAATAAGTGCTTGAGTCGCCCACATGCATATAATTCTTGTTACGAGTTTAAAACCTCCTGCTTGAATAGATTTTGTTTTTTTATTCTTCAGAAATCATAAATCCGACTGGTACTAGTCACTGGCCAGTCAGTCAGCAGACGAATTTCTAAAACTCTTCACTGTTTTGATATGTATGCGTTGAGACTTTTCCCTTTGTGTTTTTACCGAACAAACAAAATTATGATTATCTTTGGACACTGCCCCTCATCTTTACGAGGAATATACGAT
>JAHZNI010003079.1:0-10028 GCA_027744415.1 Seira ritae
GGATGCAGTTGACCGGTGACAAATTGTCGGCAGGTGGATCGGGACACGGACGAATTCCAGCAGGAGCTCCTGCCGTTAAAAACTTTAGGCTCGTAAAAGAGCGTGTCATGGTACTCCCTCCACAGTTTGCAGACCTGTGTGCACGTATGCAGCTCAATTTGGTTCAAGTAAGAAAAAATCTTATAGCAAATTTTTTCCTGAAAATAGTGAAGTAAGAGTTCGTTTTTTAAATCTGTTATCGAAACTGCGATGAAATGAAGAGTTTAAAGTTTTCCCAAGTCTTACGGGAAGTGCTAAAATGCCCTTTCTTTGTTTCAAGCGCTTCACTGGATCCGGTCTCTTGGAGCGTTGGGAAATAGAATCCTCTTGAAACTTTGCTCTCGTTTCGGGAGAAGTTAGGTTATTCTCTTGGGAAGTAGGCCGTTGTTTTTTCTTAAAAATTGATGAACGAGATGATTTCGTGGGTACAGATGATGCACAGATGGCTTTCGATTCTCCATCTTCGTCATTTTCAACGGTACTATTATTTCCTTGTACTACAGTCGAGTCATCAGTAAAGTCGTTATTGTTCAAATCCCTCTTGCTTTTCTTTCGTGAACGTCGTTCTGAACCCGGAAATTGTGCTCCACAAAGTTTTAATGGTGTAGTAGTACTGGTAATTGCTTCAGATTCATCGCATACGTCATTGTTGTTATTGATATCGGTCGTACAAAGTGCTTCATTTTTACGAGACTTTGATGATGTTGATGTCAAGCTTGTGTTGTTGAATGACCTTGGAGAATGTTGTTTCCGACTGTGACGATGGGCCAATGATGTGGCTGTTGGATCTCTGAATTTATGGTTATTCTCCTCAATATCGTAGATTCCAACATCGCTACCTCCGCCAGATTCATCGTAGTCATCTAAGGTGGTAGTCCGGCTATTGCTGAACTTTTTGTTTGACTTGCGAAGGATGCCTTTTGGCAGGAGCTCAGGAATGGACGATGGAGTATCTCCAGGTTCAGTGGTGTCTTTCAAAATCGAATTTGAAACAGACGACGGGGTGAACTTTATGCTGGACATTTTATGCTTACATAATCTATATTTACTTTACTATAATTATTATCAAAACACAAGCCTTGATTTCGATTATGTGTGACTTTAATACCTAATAAGTAGGTGCCCAGAATGAAAAATGATTTTTTATTTCTATAAATCTCGTCCTTGTTTCAAGGTAACTCGTGAATTAATTCAAGAATTTTCTTTGACTATTATTTGCATACCTATTTTACCAAGATATATATATCTCTCTGAAGTTATTTTCGAAACAGAATATGACTTTAGAATTTCAACCTGAAGCAGTGCCCCTTCAGTAAGTGAAGGAATTGGTCGCAATTTTAGTTATTTTATAAAGTTGTTTTTGTAGAAAGGAAAGCGAAGCAACCAATGTCTGTACCTACGTGCAGTTTCCAGAGGAAGGTCGTCATCCTGGTTCTGTCATAGAGAAGCGTAGGTTGTGACTGATGAAGCTTATTAGTTTCATTCTTCTCTTTTGATAAATGAGCTTGCTTTTTGCTTCTCTACTCTCTGGACCACATCAAAGAACAATGGAAAATTAGACACTAATATTATCGTTTGAACACATTGATACAAAGCGTGCTTAGCTTATCTTTCCAAATACTTTGTAACTTTATCTAGAAAGCCACATACTATATTTTAATAGAATTCATTTTATGATGAGCATCTAACAAAACACCGGCAGCTTTCACCTTTCACATATGCTTTCGTTTTTATTTAATCTATTTTTACGGAGTGACTCCTTCCTCGATAAATCATTCAGTGATGTCAAGAAAGACTTAAGACGTTCTTCATGTATTTCCCTTGTTTTTATCCAATTTATGTGCACATCAACTGACATCCATCACATCTTTGCTTTCTCTTTTTCCACATCTCTCTTGATACAACATCCTTTCCCATCACGTCCGCGTCCTATTATGGAAGAGGAAAAAAGTGGCTGCGCGTTAGCTCCACATGAACTCCTCATTTCCCATGCCTTACTCGCTTGCTAATAAATTAGGGAGGGAAAGCTGAGACAATTGCAAACTTGTCATATACGATATTTATGAAGTTGTTTCCACTACCCCCAGAAGAGCCTCCATCTTCTCTATCATTACAGATAGCGAAGAGTAAATAATTTTCTTTATCGAATTTCATCATCATCATCATCAACATCACGATCATCTATCCCATCTATTCCTTCTGCTTCGTAAAAACATAATCACCAAAGGAGTATTGAATCAGTGGCCGAAACTCTTTTATCTTTGCCACCGGAGAAGAGGTGTGCATACTTCTAAAAGTTAAGTAGCTATAAACAAGATAAATACAAATTAGAGAGAAGTAACATTACCGCAGCCACATAGTGAAACATTTTTTCTCAGATTACCGCTCCAAATAATTTATTTTCATATGTTCATACGATATTGCTACGCTTGTAAAAAAACTCGCTGTGTATACAATTACAAAGAAGAAATAGAGTGTTTACTACAAAGCCACGCGCATTTCATGCGATATGATGTCGGCTATGAATATATGTATATGCATAATAGACCAGACAGTCTTTTTAGCTGCCGTACAAAGTAGGCCTAAACCTGTCATTTTAATGGTGTGAAATTGTAGGAAGATGCATGGAAAATTTATATGAACATTCAATTCACTGGTGGTGGCTGCGACGCGACGTTGGAAATAGTTGCTGCTGTTGGCTGATTTTCTCCCGACTAATCATAATCTAGAGCTTATAGCTCACCATGGCATGTCACTTGAAAAGGTATGGCAAATACCAAGCTCGGCCTTTCTTCGTCTCGTTTCCTTTTCCGTCTCATCATTTAGAAAATAATGTTCTTGTGATACTGGCGATACACAGGTACTCATCTTCTTTGTGGGCTCAGTTTTTCAAAGGACACAGAATTCGAAAATTGTAATTAGAAGGATAACGAATGCTTTCTTGGTGTACATGCAAAAAAATATTAGACGAAAAAAATGAAGGCTTCATTATCTCTCCCATTGTGCCACTGAAAAAAGGAATGATTATGATGGAGGAAGTGGTTGCACGGGAACCTGGTTTTTACATTTGGTGCAAGGGCTTGAGTAAGAGTAAGCCTTGTTAATGAGTCCGTTTTTATTTGTTCATTCCACATGGTGGGCAGAGCGCTTCATTACTCATCAACCAAACTATTTAATTAAAGTGTCTTACGATTTTATTCCAAGTGTTGAGAGGAGGTTGGAGCAAAGCAAGAGCCCAAAATAAAGAAATTAATAGAATCAAGTAGAAACATACTTAGTTTCCTAGAAGGGGTTCTAGAAGGTTTTAAGGAGAAAATGATGTTTACTTTACAGAGACAAAGCTACATCTAATCACACATCAAGATCAAGACCGCACACTTCACTCAACCGTGTCGACTTGTCTAGGTTTCCTTCCAAGCTGGCAGGCTCGTGTGACCGTGTTGCTAAGCTTAAGAGGAAAATCTTTTTCCTGGAAAGGCTTTTTGGCTTTTTTTTCTAATCATTCCCTTGCAACATTAATGCTACACTAGTCATTCATTTGTGTATGAAATAGACGGCCGATGTACTTCTACTTCCAAAAAGTATGACAATTCAGTTTATCCATAGTTCCATCCCCATATTTATGACTGCAAACCTAATCCCTGTACATACAACGTAATATGTTATCATAATTGTGATTTTGCTTTTAAAATGGTGTAGAATATTCTTATCCCGCGGAGAGCTGAAGCAGCACGAGCGAAAATAATGTGGTGGCTCAAGCTAAAGTATTTGAAACTCTATTTTTGGCATTGCTAATAAAAAGCATAGTGGTGCTTCTTGTGAAAGCGTGTCAGGAAAAGTACATCCCGTCTCTTCTACATATTGAAGTGATATGAATGTTGGATAAAAAAGTAGTAAATGCATAATATGAACAATGAAAAAGGAGCGTTACTCCAACTGGTAGGCGTTTGTTGGGCCTTTTCTGAATGCAAAATAATCTCCTTTTAAAACTTCATGGTTTGTTACTAAAAAAGGAAGCTGAAGGTCATTCGTGCACCAGAATAATAAAAAGCTGCAAAGAGGTTTCACTTTCAGGAATCGGTTACCCAGCAAGTATCCTCGGTCTGACTAAAGTTTCCGAAGGACGTAAGACTGCCAATTTGGAACACTCAGCTAAGTATTTACTCCCCAAAAGTACTCTCGTATATGATTTCAAACTTAAAGTATAGACGTCTTTTCACCGTCCCGTTAATGTTCCTCAGAGCAGAGCCTCAGAGAAAACAGAAATCGTAGAAGATGGAATGGAGAAGCATTAGTTGGCATGCTAACTGAGTAACGCCAAACTTTTATAATATTACGAGAGGTTAATTCAGAAACCAAACTGGATCGAATATTGAATAAAATATGAGCGATCCGCCTTGAAACATAAGAAAGGGTGAAATAATAGGTATGAAACATGATATTGAAAAATTTTTGAGAAGTGATAGTTCTTCCTACCAATTCTTTTAAAGATAAACATACCCTTTGAACTGCAAAATCATTTATCCTGACAATAAATGTTTGTTCTTTGTCAAGAGCAAATAAATCAACAAACTTATTTTGTTGATATGAGGGGCAACACAAGAGCTTTAAATGAAGTAACGCGTTTCTGAAAATTTCCTCCCCATGCTCGTCCGCCTTGCAGGAATGTATGACGTATTTTATGCCTTCGTGTTTTCAAATAAATAACCATCAACATTACACAAAAAAACCCTCGAAAAGTTTACGTGAAAGAAATCAAAGTATTTCGATCTGTTCCGGACAACATGATACAAACACTCTTTTTTGAGTCGGTAAATCGAATTTTCCCATTCTTTCGTTTACGAAAGCGTAAACGTGAAGTAAAAGGGCGAAAACTTTTACGTAAGGAATTCTGTTTAAAGAGAGAAGGAGTAATACGTACATATCTAGTTGAACTCTAGCACTTCAGCGCTTGTCAAGCAGAAAGGTGATGGTGTCTTTGACATAAAGGCGAAAATGTCACTGGATAAAAATAAATATCTGGATGAAATCAAAAAGAATTTTCTTTCTGTCCGCTACAAGTCTATTTACTGCACGAATTTGTTTAAATATTTAAGTAATCTGAATAATCCAGCTTCATTACTACATATTAGTATGTTCAGTAGAAGACAATCCAAAGGGAACTCTCAGCTCGGTCCCTTTTTCTTATCAAATTTCATGACGACAACTAAGACGAGGACGACAGCTTTGTACCATTACATGTACAAGCGAAGAAGGGGAAAATGCTTTCTTATTTGGTGAGTTGTGACTTTCATAAATTAGAACGTATCCTTTTTAGGTGTCATTGTCATTCACTTGCTCTCGCCAGGGCGAAAACGGAGAACTTTTGTGACAAGCGAAATCTAAATGGAGGCGATGTAAAGAAAACTCCAACAAGGATCGAGCAAGAAACGGAAAACGAAATAAATGGGAGAGCAGAAAGCATACTTGATTTCCATGAAGACGAAATTGCTCTTTCCCAACTTCCTTCAAAACGCAATAATTTCGCGACTGAGAATGGCAAGAGATATAAGAATGGATTGGATAAAAGGTTTCACAAAAGTACAATTAGCATTGAATATTTCGCCTCAATAAACAATAGTAGGGCTTCTTCCTCTAGTATATTCCATTTAGTTTTACGCTGTAGCCAACGCCTGACAAGAAGATAACGCACGCACGCACGCACCCACTCAGTTTCAATTTTCTTTACTCCCGAGGAAACGGCATGAACTTGTCTTGTTGTCTTGCTATAAATAGAATAGAATGACACAACGAATTTCAGCCGAAATGTTTTTCTCGGGAAAGAGTTTCAATTTTTATTTTCTAGGAAGAATCAAAGAGGAACTGTGCTGTAGTCCAGTCCAACGGAATAGTTATTACGCGAGCTAGCAAATGATAAAGCAAAAGTTAAGTGGAATTTGAGAGAAGAAACTAGTTACTCTGTCATCTCCTTCATTCAAATTATTTGAACTTTTTTAAGCGATATTAATCCACATAAAATTAAGACCCTTCTCTTCAGAAAGTCGCTTCCTGTGTGGCTCAGTATTAATGATAATTTGAATTTGTTTGGAACTTATTTGGATTCCAACTTCTCTTTCATCTTTTCTATAAAAAAGTATGAAAGGGTACAACAGTTTTAATATATATTTACTCATAATTTGAAACTTAAAGACTTGATAACGGAAAAGAACATTCGATATCTCATGCATTTTCTACAATATAGGGAGAAAACGACAGGCGGGTTGAGAAAAACAAGCATTTGAATCAGGTAGTAACGCTAATGCCATATTTATGAAGAAACTTTTTCTCGAAACAAGCAAAATTTTCATTAAAAATTCTAAAAAGAGAATGCTGCTCATCAATACATAAATATGATGAATTATGAATGAATCATTTAAGTTGGCAAAGAAAAATGGCATATGTGCTTTACGATTTTTCAATCTATTTAGCTCAATGTAAACGTAGTCATGCTCTGTCATGAAACATCTACAAAGCAATTTTAGGTTCCTTGTCAATTTTTCATAGCTCTTCGATGGAATTTCACAAAATAAAGTCCGATTTCATTCGCAACAAATACTGTCGTGAAGAGATTGTGTGTCTTCTTTCCCACCAATAATACAGGGGTTTTTATAGGAAGCTATCGACAGCAACCTGCAGCTTAAAAGAAATACATTTACATGTCCGGGAACCTTAACTTTATGCTAAACTAGGCGGACGGTATCCGGATTGGTACAAATTTTTATGCGGCTATAACTAGCACCTTAAAACAGCTAAAATTAGGAAATATGTACGTCTGTAGTAAAATCAAGTTCATTGGTTTCATTCACTAAGTAAAGAATGAATCCTTGTTGAGCTGTCTTTGAGCTTAATTGGATATTGAAAAAGTTTCCTCGCGAAATTCTAATTTCGTTTGATTTCTCTTTTTATCTTCTAATGAAGTTTCTGCTTGCCCATAAAATCCAGGCTTATAAATAGGAGAACAAGGAAGGTGTATGGATAGACGTGTGTGTTGGTTTTATCACGGTTCTGAGAGAGGATTCGGTTCGAAGTGTTTAAAACGAGCGTGTAATCCAACAAAAAAAAAGTTTGTTTGGATTTACTCAGACGGAAGTCACGCGCTTCCTTGATTTTGTTTAGTTCTTTTTGCTTTGCTCGTATAATAATAGGAACACCTACACACTTCGTTGTAAATAACATGTTAGGTGTTAGTGATAGTGGGCGCAATTTATTTGTCGGAATGTCTTCATCTGTCAACCTGAAATAATATCGTTTGAAAATCAACATCAGCCTTTTTTGCGTTTCCGCTGAATTTTTATTTATTTTATGCTGGTAGGTAAAAGGATTACCATGCAATTTAAAAACATTGTTACTAAAGAATTGATTTTAGGTCCTTGTCATATCTGCACTTCATTCAGTTCAGTTCTGGATTCCCGAGAAACTGTCTTTTAGTATGACATACGTAAGCTCCCAAGTTGTTTGCAGCTTAACTAAGTGTGCTATCATTTGAATCGTTTCTTACGCTCTCTTCGTTCCTTCTCTTGCATTTTCACACCAACTCTCACCCAATTTTTTTTTGAAATGTCGTGTCATTCTTTTTGTTTGAATGACATTCAATTATGATGAAAACTGATAAAAGCATCTGAGATGAAGGTAAGTTTTAGGATTCACCCACGTACGTGTTCCCTGCTGCTAGAACTCTTATAAAAGACACCATTTAAATAACAAATTACTTTAATTTATGACTCGCTTCTTGCAAGTGCCATCAAGTCATCAAGTACATTACATAGTTGTTTAATCACAGTCAAAAGATTTAAAATGTTTGCAGAGCAAAGCTTTTTGTACGAGTTATTGTACTTTGCGTTATGCATTTCATCATTGTAAAAGCATTTCTTGGGAAACTCTTCGAGGGAAAGCGGAGAAAGAGCTTTTACATATATTATTACTTACATACTACTATCTACATGCTTTTCAGAATACTCCGAGGATGCAGAACAAAAACTATTTGAACAGTTTGAATTTTGAAAGGTATGGATGTTTGCTTCAGGCGCTTTTAAAGTGTATTGTGGGAAAAAACTTTCTACTCGTAGATTACAAAAAGTTTTCTTCCATTTTTCATAAAAATATGATTCTTTATGCAAAGGTGTGTTTATTGTGAAAAAGAACTTATATAGCACAACATGATTAATGGTTGAAAAATCCGTAACGCTGTTTTCCACCCCAGTCGGGAGAGTGAAGACTTTTTATATCTATTTCTGAGCTGTTTCAAACTACCAACTTGCGTCATCAAAAAAGTCTCCAGAAGCCATAATACTTTATCTCTGGGGGGAAGCATGTTTTGATTGTACGATGCCATTATGAAAATGTCACCATCTCCGCGAGGAAAAATCAAACGATCACATTCACACTTTACGGTACACACTACACATACATTCAGGAATGAAATATTTTAGCATGAGCGTTTGTACGCTCATTTTCCGTGAAAAGAGGAAGTTCGCAAAAAATCGCCGAACTCATAAACATATGCATGCAAAAGAGGGCTTAAAGTATTGAATTTTTCACGAGGAATCAGTGATGCATACGACAAGCTGTGCAGTGATGTCTCTAGTCTACCGCGAGAAGAAAAATAGAAGTCAAGTGAAGATGAAGAATCTTTAGTAATGTTTATGATATGACTATGGCGATGAGTCGCAAGTTGAATTGGTTGGATGAGATGATGACACGAGGCCATGAAAATGTTGGTTTTCCAAAGCACACAAAGCAACGTCCCCATCTTGAAAACTGCGGAAGGAAGCAATATGCTGGACAGAAACGAAAAGGATACACGCGCACTTAACCTAAAGGGAGGTTCAAACCCCTGGAAAATGAAAGCGAGCAAGCAAATAAAGTTCAAAAATGTTCATTCTCTTTTTCTTTGCAAAAAATAGATCTTCGGAAAGTGACGGGTCTCAGTAGCCCCAATCCTAGATTGTTCCTCCCTTGAGAGGTAGGTATTTTTTAAAATAGTGGAAAGGAGTTTCTTTACTGTATATGAAGCCAGGGAAAAGAAGTGGCAAAACCAAAAGATCAAAAGCTATATACCTACCTATTTTGATTTCCTATTTTTAGAAGAAAGCTGTCATTTTGGTATATGTTGCGTGCACCGAACTTCTCAAATAAAAGTTTTTTGTGAAGTCTCAAATGTTTATGCTTATGTTGCGTTGTTAAAATTATGACACCATCTTTTTTATTGTGGCGAGCAATTGCAAAAGTGAGCATACCGTAAAAATCTTCGCAGACTGGTATAGTATGAGGTTAGCTTATGAAGGTTTGCGCTCATGGAAAAAGGAAGTTATTTGCTCAAGTGCGGTTGGTTTCACTTGCAATGTTTGACTTTTTATCTGTGACATGGCCGAATAAGACGTCATCATGAAGCTTGAAGTACGCATATAAAAGAGCGCAGGTTTGATTTTTGGTGTGTTGTATTAGCATTATCATGAATTTCCAGGCACGAACACTTAGTGGAAAATTCCACTCGGAATAATGCAAAGAAAAAAGTTTGGAAAAATTCGCTGATAATGATATCTTGACTAGGGGAAAAGTGCTATGCAAAAGTTTTTTAATGGGACTGTTGATCTGTTCAGAAGCGCTGCTTGCTACGAAGAATGGAGCATCACAATAGAATACCTAATCATCGACAGTTGCGGCAATATTAATGGCTTAGACATCCAGTAGTATTTGATGCCGTCAATTCTTGGAAAATTTCATGCTCTATTTTTGGAATATGTATTTACCACACTAATTTTTGGAGGATTTATCAAAATCGAGTTTTTAGAATCAGAATTGATTCTCATGTTTTTGCCTGTGCTGTCCGTCTGTCCGTCTGTCGCTGAACAAGATTTAGCTCGATAGGAATAAGATACTGAGCTGAAATTTGATACACATAGTGGTTGGGCCCTTCGCACGAACCCGAATGAATTTCAGCCCAAACCGAC
>JAHZNI010003080.1:0-13433 GCA_027744415.1 Seira ritae
TCCTCCTCTTTCGATCCCCATAAATCTCGTAAGAACCTTGCTTCATGGCCCTGAACTGACCGAAAAAGGCATTAAAAAAGCCAAGCCAGAGAATATTCTCCCGGGAAAGCATTTTGAAGGACTACTACTAAAAAAATCGCTAAAGTCCTTCTCTCCCGCAGCTTAAATTTCTCCCATTTTATGCTTTCATAATTTGATTTCAGTCTTTTTATAGCACAGCAGCACAAGCGCATTTTTCTTTTCCATTTTTTGTCCCCTCATTTATTCAATTTTGATTAAAAATGTTTTTCTCATTCTTGGAATCGAGTTTAGTTTAATATGGACTCAACAAAGAAGAACGAATCCCTACTACCGAAGAAGTCATGAATAATTTCACTCTCACTTTTGCTCATGACTTTTTTATGTCCCATTTTTTAGCGTAGATCGCATTAAATATGGGCAGTAGTAGTATAGTTTCGGTAATAATGCAACTGCTTAAACAGCCAACTTATTTTTCCACTCTGATTCTGCCCATGCACCCACTTTATTTTCTCTCTCTCTCTCCTTCATGCCTTGCCTTGCCGTCTTTTCTAAATAAATGCTTTTTAAATTAAGTATTTAAGGAGGAAAAAAGAAATGTGTTGCTGGTTACGAGAGGCCATTTAGAGGGCTTGATGATAATGACGATAAAAAAAGGAGAGAGCGAAAAGGAAAAAATGTTTATGCTTTACAAGAGGTTATACCATCGTCGTCATCATCAAGCTCTGCTCAATTTCTCTCAAGTCTGAAGAAGGAACAAATATCCTCTACATAAATTAGGTTTTTTTTTTGCTGGAGAAAGTAAGCGAAGTGTGTATACAAATTGCCTTCGTAATGACCCTATCAATCTGAAATGTAAAAAGGGCTGACACATGCAGGTATACCTACGCAAAAAAAGAACCATATAAGGAGATGGCAGCAGGCGGTGAGGGTAGTAGTAGTGCTATGGTGCGGTGTGGTGTGGCGGCATAGCTAAAAACCATCTCTTTTAAATATCCCAGGACAGAACTATACCCCAGAGAATCTGCTTTTTACCAGAGTAATATGTTAAAACAAGAGAGAGGCTTAATTTGCCTGGCTTTGGCTTGGCTTCACTGCTCCGCTTCAAGTTGATTCACTCAGACAGGAAGACATTCTTCCCAAGAAGAAGAAGAAGGAAAAAATGTTTAAGTAACGCAACGCATTTAAGAGAGCGAGAAAAAAAATTGCGTGCGTTTGTCTACTCTACTAATGTACTTCAGCGTAATAATGCGTGGGCCAAGGCTGAAAAAATACATGTATTTATGTATGATGAGCACATGGCACGATTCCGTGTGAAAGTCCTCAGGATCTGGGAAAGAAGAAGAAGGTGAGGAGGAGAATACGTTAATGTGAGCATCTCATCACGAGAGAGAAAAAAACATGTTAAACGTGATGTGATAAGACATCGTGAAAATCTAATTAGGATGCTTACGACTTACTCCTACTACAAAGTAGGTACTTTAAGAGTTGAGGTGGCATGGCATGGCGTGGCATGACAGGCGGCAGGTGAGAAAGAACAGGAAAAATATTCCTTTGAGAATATGTTCGTTTTCTTCTTGAAAACATGACACGTTCATCTCATTACATGTGTATCATCAAAAGAGGGGAAGAAGAAGTGTTTGATGTTACACCTACGGAGGGAAAAAAATAACTACAGGAGCTTAAGCTAAATATTAGCAACGTTTTATGGCAGGTATTAAGGTGTCATCTTCAGCTCTGAGGAAAAAAAGTTTATTTTTTGAAGAAGCTGCAGAAGAAGACCAAATTGAAATTGAAGTTGACAAAGCTTGATCTACTAAAAATTATGTAAATATACGAGATATGATGATGATGACGATGATGGAAAATGGAAAAGGGTAATTTCAATTTTGGCTCGAGGGTGGTTTTGGAGGGAAGCGGAAAAAAACTACTCCACAATACAGCCCAACATCAGCATCATCATCATTTCTGGTAAGCAAATTACAGTGCAGTCGTATGGCCTCCAGCGAAAACAGACTCTCATCTCATTTTTTTAATTTCGCTTGGAAAATATAAATAACAAATATTCTGTGGAACTTTTCGAGCTACTCTTGTGCCCTGTGCAGGTGTGCTCCATTTAATATGGCACATTATGAAAATGGGTAATATTCTGAATTTGCTCTTGAGGGGGAAAGTGTATTTTTTATTTGCATAATGCCACCCTTCTTCTCCTGCCAAAAAATCTCTTTTTCCTAACCAAACTTTAGCAAATAGAAAAAAATTGTATTATGCTCTACTTTTGAAAAAATGTAATCTTTTCTCCCGATTTTTTTTCAAATTACTCTTGAAGTAGTAGAACCTCTCCTGGCTCTCCATACTCCAAAGCCTCTCAAGAAAATAGGACGTTTCTTTTCACGAGAACCACAGCTCAGCCTTGATGACTCTTTTACTTAAGGGATGGCATAATAGAAAATACTGTTGAGTGCTTGACTCCTTCCTGAGAAAAACTCAAAGCTTGGAAAATTTCAGCGTTCTATAGCCTCACTTCTTCTGGATGGAGTGGAAGGAGATGGTAATAATAACAAAATCATTTCATATCGTGAAGACGGCCGACGACGATTATGATGACACAAGCCACATTACATTACAAACTCTTCTCTCAGCCTTAGCTTATGTAAGTACAAAATATCTCGTCTCTCCAAGTCTTAACTTTTGCTGTGCTCTTCCTCTCTCTCTCTCTCTCTCTCTTGTGTACTCTGCATACAAAATAAAACACCCCAATATTTGAATTTGAACATGTAGTTTTCTTAACTTTCTCTCTACAAGTCCGCAAGCAACGTTGCTTTTGCAGGAAAAAAGTCTGATTTTTTTATACCTCAGTCATTTTATCCTCCTCTAGCCTTCTTCATATCATATCAGCACTTTTTCCTGGCAAAAATGGGAGCACGCACATCACACCACTACCGCCACCACCACACACGTATTCGCAGTATACATACATAGTTATCCGAAAGAGACTTTGGTTTCTTTGAAGGGAAGAAAATGTCATTTTCATGAAGATTTATGAGATTCCTTCAGCAAATATGTAATATGCAATAAAGAAGCGGCGGCGTGGGCACACACACACAAACACGGGAGAATGGAGGAGCCGGTGTATGGAAGATGCGGTGCAAGAAAGAAAGAAAGAAAGGCGGCATTGGCCATCTTAAAAGCGGAGATGATGCTTTCACTCATACCGTTTTTTTTCTTGCTAACATCTTAACCACTTTTATTGTGATTGTGCATGCATGTGAATAATGATAAAAGATTTTTAAACAGGAAAAAATGCATACACATAATATACTTACCACCATTAGCGTTTTAATAGAATAACTATACCAAAAAAGTGGAACATCTTGGACGAGGGAACCATCTCGCTTTGGCGAAAACTCCTTCAAGAATAAAAAAAATACTGCGTCTGCATTGCCAAATCGGAAGTGAAAGAAAGGGAGAGGAAGCTTGTAGAAGTTATTTTTTGTGAACACACGCATTTTTTAACAAAAAAAAGATTCTGAACGGGAATTAGATACGCTTGCTTTCCCCTCTCCCTTTTGAAAATTTATTTTGTATCGGCATAAATTTTCCCCTTGACTGTGCCATCGTCATCGCCATCATCATCATCGTGTACACTTTTCACTCACTCCTCTCAAGTTACATAGATGTTCATGTTACTTTGCTTAAATATTGATGAGACAGACAGGAGAGAGGGGAATGGAGAGGAATGTAAGTGAATGTCAAAGATTCACCTGACCTACTTTGAAAAACAACGAAGTTACTTTTGCACATTTACCTACATAAATTTTGCCCTGAGGACTAAGCACACTGGCATGGATGCAGCATAAGCATAATTTTTTTCTCACCCAGATGCCATAACTCTTATGTTCCAAAATGGCCTTAAGAAATCGCATAAAAATGCAGTGAAACGATTTATGGGAAAATTTTGTAGCAAGATTGTCTTTCACTCTTTCCCACGCATATGTTCATGTTCATCTTCAATGATTGGAATTTTACTACTGTGCAGTGCAGGTCGACTACTCTCAGGATTGGTTGGATTGGCAGATGGAGATGAACATGGAGAAAGGCTCAAGGTTTTACTTGTGAATTAACACATTTCCTTTTCCCTTACCTACATAATATATTTTTCCATGATGAAATGGCGATTGAAAGAACTTAATATTGAAGCTTAAGACGTCAGCTTATTTTCTCTTAAAAAATAGGGAAAGTGGATTTTACCTTGAACAGTCGGTACTAAACTAGGATGGTTGGTTAAGTATATGCAGTAGTGCACCTTTTTTCCCTTGATTTTCTCCTTCAAACCGGCACACGTAAAAAGGGATTTTTCACGGGTCGCTTCCCCCGTCTCCATTTTTCCTCCACTTTTCTTTCAAATGAATTGCTTTCGCTGACAGCTTTCATGAAGACGAAGAAGAGAAGACGAATAAAAAAGATGTGGAAATTGCACGGGAAAAAAGAGCGTGTGTGCTTCAAGTGGTCTGGTTTGACTGGAGGTATGCATGCAAAGGAAAGATTTCTTTTCAGAGTCGAAGATCTAAAAACTCCGAGATTTTTTCTTCTCTTCTTCAAGGTGCATTCATTCTACTCACATAATCACTATAAAATACACAGTGATTGAGATTTATGGTGAAAGGAGAGCTCCCCCAAGTAAAAAAGAAGTTATATATGCGAATTATAGCAGTGCTAGTGCTGCTGGTGGTGGTTATGTCTTTGAGTGAGAAGGGCTTCTCTCTGTTTGCAGTTAAAATTATGAAGATGAAGAATGTTTTCCAGTAAACCAGAGATTGCTTACTAACCCAAAAGAAGCCCACATCGTTTTCAAACAAAGATCATCTGTTTTCCTTGTCTCCTCTGGGGAGAGTGAGAGAGACAGATAGATACTGGAGAATGACCAATGTTCTAATTTCCTTAAGGTTGAAAGTTTGCTCAGGCTATATACATAAACCTCATTTGCGCATTTTTTTATCTGGAACTAGAACACGACCATGAGTCAACAAAAAGGCCGTGTACATATATTGCATGTAATAAATTTCAATGAGAAATAATAAGTTGAAAAGGTAAGGTAGGTATACACACAGTCATAGTCACAGATTTAATCTCCAATTTCACTTTAAATGAAATTGAAATCAAAGTATAAAAGAGATTACATTCTCAAAATGCTTATTTAATGGGTTTTCCAAGAGTTTTAAAAATAGGACGACATGGTATTTTCCTTCCCTCAGTGTAATCCATCATTGGCCTAAATTTTTGAAAGGAAGTATTTTCTGGTTTAGTCAATAAGGAAGTGAAATATGGTTTCTAGATAATTTTTCTGAATATTTATCTAATCTGGGGGTGAACGAAAGACAAAGACGACCTACGATCAATGCAAATTTTCTGAGTAGCATCAATATTGTCAGAGTCGCTTTCGCAATGCACTTTTTATTCGTTGCAATCTGTAAAAAATAAGTCATTTATAGGTACATGAATCCAGAAACGATATTAGTAGTGCAAAAATTCCTGAAAATAATTTCACAATTTTTCCCCCAAAAGCAGCAGCAACAGCACCCACCTATCTCCATAAATTTTGATGGCATGAAGGGCAAATAAAAGAGACAAAGTGACATTGCTCCACCACTGCCGTTGCTTCACTACTGGCAAAATGCACAAGTAGTATTTTTAGAATGTAATCCTTTTTTATTCGAATTTTCTAAAAAAAATACGACAGCCCTTCTTCCCCACCATTGCAACGACTTACTCACTCCTTTCATTCCATTTAGAATCTGAAAGTTGCAGTAGTGGTGCTACTTTAATCGATAGTTTCAGTTAGTCTGGTTCTGGTTTCGTTGAGATTGGCTAAAATACAAGATGATTTTCCCGAAAACAGGATGTACTCCCCGTATCAATGATCATAAAAGCTAACGATAAGCATGGCATCAGCGTCACGTAAAAGTAGTAAAACAACATCTTCCTAAATAATTCGATAAAGGATCTTCGACTACTACCGACGTACATAACATTACACATTTTAAACATCACTTTCCCTTTGTCCGAAAAAAATTCCAAGTATCAACTAAAACATGAGCATGATCATCTCTTTCTATATTATATTATACTTATATATGGTCCCGGAGGAATCCTTAATCTTCCATTTTGAAAATAAAGAACCAGTCTTTAAAGCCATTAGTGAGGAAGTAGAAGTACGTAAATTTAACCATTCATTCCATTTCATGAGGACGTCTTTTCTTTTCTTGCGTTTCTCTTTCTCTCTCCTTTGAGAAAATAGCAAATCCGTTTTTGTTCTGCTTTGTTAGGGCACCTAGAAGAACATCACATCAAGTAAATAACTCTGACTAATGCACAATTTCTCTTAAACCAATGAAAGTAAGTACAAAGCTTAAACGTTTCCCTTTTTTAAGTATTGCTCCATCGATTCTCATTTCGCTCCCTAAATGTAAAAGTACTACCACTACCGCTTTCCTTTCTAATATTTTTTCTTTCTTCAGATTTTTATGGAGCAAAGGTACCTAAAAAAGAGGAAGGGAAGTTGGAGCTTCCTCTTCTTCCCTTTTTTCTGAATGGCGTCATGTTTCTGTGACATGTAGAACATGCATCGATTTCCTATTAAGTAAAGTGGGTATATGGAACAACCCCAAGTGAAGAACTATAGTGTCTAAATAAGTAAGCACCTTTTACTCCTTCAAACATGCTATATACCTCTAGTACAAATATGTACAATCCCATTGTTCTTTTATTTAAAAGGAAATCAGTGTGCAAAAAATGGCAATACCAACACTGTCATCATCATAAAAATCAAGATCTCTCTCGAAGATCTATAGATAGTTAAGGATAGTAGCAACTACCTATAGCTATGTGCATGTTGGTTGGTAATAGGCATAGGCACTGCCACTGCCAGAAACACTAAACCCTTTTCCCAATCCTATATAGGAAATAGGATGTTCCTCATCTTTAAAATACAAACAATTCAACTTGAAAAAACCGCACACCTTTCCAGAAATCAAAGCTTCCTTCTTCCGTGAGTACTATCACTTTCCTATTACAGGGATCGTATACAATTTTCATCCTTTATTCATTCATCCCATAGGAAAAACTTCCCGCTCCAAATAATGACCATGTTCAATCTCAATCTAATGGTAATAGTGGCATTTTATTAGTAAAGTGTATGGCCAATAGTAAGAAACGCGCTCTCTGTGTCATTACGGAGTAAAAGACCTTGTATTTTGATGATAGGTCTTCTCAAATCTCCAATTTTCTCGGGAAATGGCAAACAATTTCACTACTACTCCATTGTATTTTGTATTACGACAGTGCAGCAGCGAGACCTTTTTCTATGCTTTCTCCATTGCTACGCCAATGCCAATACATAATACATACACACCTCGAGGTAGGCCAGGCCATGCCATGTCCTAAAAGTGAAGAAACAATTTTTTTGTTGTTGTTGCTCAAATGAAAAAAAAACTCAACTTACACAAGCGCTACTGCTTGATAGGATGATGATGAGGACCGGAGCAGACCAAAGGAAGGAAACGAACAAAAAAAGGACGAAAGATGATCGTGATCATCACGATCACGATTATTTTCTTGCACAAGAAATAGGAAGCCGAAACAAGAGAAAAAAAGTGCGCAATAAAAAAAGGGTTCCACCACCATCCGACTCCAATCCAACCAACTCGACTGACTCGCTTCTAATTTTCTTCTTCCTCAGAAGAACGACAGAGAAAAAGCGGATTTTTCCAGAGGAAATACAATCGTTAAAAGCGGGGGAAAGCTGTAAAGACTAAGATACGGTCAATCGCAAAAAAAGAGCGACGGGAATAGAGACTTTACTCACTCGAGACAGGAGAAGGAATAAAAAAAACTAGTAGTAGTAGTAGTAGTAGTAGTGGAAGGAAGCTTAAGAAATGAATCGATGCTGAGATTAAGATACACTTGAGACAAAGAAGTCGTCGGGTCGGGTAAGGAAATAAAAGGGGAAGTGAACCTTCCATTGCGTAATCGAATTTTTTTTCAAGGAACGGGAAAAGTGCAACCAACCCTGGTACTTTATATTTTTACCCTCCTTGTTATGTGAGGACCATTGAGTGAGTCCGCTCGACCAGTCACAGAACAGGTCAGACCAGACCATTTTTTTATTTGAAAAGTTTTCTCGTGTTTAAAGTTCAATACACCCCTATCCCCTCTAAAAACTCTATTCAGTTTTATAGATCTAGTGTAGATGTTGTGATAATGAGTTCAGTCACTTTCCTCGATGAAAAATCAACAGAGCGAAGATAATAGAAGATGAGATGATGATCATGATCATGATCAACGTTATAAAAATCTCATTAGCCAAAAAAGAAAGTCTAGTTTTATGCTTAGCTAATACATCAGCAAATCCCGATTTAGCCTCCTTTTCACCCAAATACACTCCATAAATATTCATTTATGCTAAATAGGTAAACATTTTAATTAAGGAAAAAAAGTTTGCAGATTTTGTGTATAAATATATTTGTATTCGCAAGTCTAGGCCTGTATAGTTCTATGCATGCATTATGCATAGCTGACATAAAATGGCAAATTAGGTAGATGTCAACATCAAGACAAGATGAAATAAAACTTCATATTTTTTACCAACACGCATAAATTAGTCGATATTGATTACCATAAACGAGGATGAGGATACGCGGAGAGACTGAGATTCATATGCCATCAGCAAATTCCACGAAACACTCCCGTTCCAGAAGGGATAAGGAATGAAGGAAAATGAAAGTGTTTTCGCTAAAAGTAGGAATTTTATTTTTTGGAAAATAACGCAAAAGGGTATGCAGTACAAATAAAGATTTTTTCATTTTTCACTAGAATGTGTTCTGGAGCTAAGAAAAAACCACTTCCACAGTTCCACTGGAAGTTCCACTGCATTATCCTGATAAACAAGGACATTCATCCCCTCCATCCCTAGATACACTAGTCGTAGTGAAATTTTTTTGGAACGCAACAGCGGAAATTTATCGACTTAACGCTGACCTATAATACTGCGTCAAAAAATGCATGTGAGTAAGTTGAGTAGAAAAGAAATATTATATTATTTGAAAACGTAAGCATTCTTTTCATCCATTCTTATCTTCCTCCTCCCACCGACGGACTATATATTCCATGAAATGAAGATGATGGTGAAAGGAAAGCAAGATGAAGACAAAGGGGGCTAATAGGGCATCCTATTACAATATCACATATTGCCATTTCATGAGGAAAGCAATTCTTCGCGATGCGATGCGAGCCCCGACGCTTCGTAGATTGAGATCGCATCACATTTATGGAAAAAGAAAGTTTTTTAAAGCTTCGAATCATGATTCATTCATTGGCTAACCCTTCCTTTTCCTTGTTCCTGCGAAACGAGATGGCCGTAAAAATGAGGTAGTAAAAATCATACATGTATCAGTCCACTCCAATCCAGTTTCGTTCAATCGAGAGTCGAGTCGAGTCGACGGGCAGAGCGGATGTTTGTTTTTTTGGGGAGATCCATTCGCGTCTGTCTAAAGTAAACTGAAGCGCTTTTAGAGGAAGGAGATCAAGGGCTCAAGTGACCGTGATGTGATATGATAAATAGACGCTGAAGGATAATATGAATAAAGCAACATTATTTTTCAAAGAGAACATCTTAATTTATTATACGCCAGAGTAAAGGGGAAGGAAAACAAAGGGCTTTTTATATTTCGCCAATTTCACTATTCACCATGTTTTGATGATTAAAAACACGCCCGAGAAAGAAGACAACCAAGGCAGGCAGGCGGACAAAAAAGAGCTTCCTTGCCTTGTTTTGCTTTTCCTTTTTTTCTCTCTCTGAATTTTTATGTGCTTTATTTACTTTGCCACTCGTGCCATTTTATTTTCCGTATTTACAGCTGGAGAACAATAAAACCATAAGGATAATATAAGATGAAAGAATGGAGGAGGCATCAGGGCGCATCGTAAAAAATATGCAAAAAGTGGGCCAAACAACGAGCAGGGCAGGCAGGAGCAACAGAGAAAAGCTGGACAAGGAACAAAAGAGAGAGATTGCAACAGTAAAAGAGAAAATCTTCGGCAAAGGCAAATATGTATGGCACGGTGAAAGATAAATGTAATTCCAATGTATTCCCTTTTCCTTCAAGATCTTTTGAAGCTTTACATAAATTAAATATCATCAAGAAGAACAACACACTCGTTGTTTTTCTAAGTTGTCTGCGAGTCTGTGCCAAAAACGTAGAAAAAGGAGGGGAAATGCAATGCGGAAACCAAACCAGAACCAGTGGAATGGAATTCGTCAAAATCCTTTCTCCAAATCTTTTTTGGCACACGGAGGCAATGTATTGGAATGAGGATATATATAGTTAGTTGCGCGCGTAGAGTATATGCAGGGGCTCTAGAAAATACGAAATGTCAATGGAATCACTCCACTCAAATAAATATATGTTACCTACTTAACTTCCCTCTCCAATTCAGAGGCAGAATATTTTTTAACAGTCGTTCGTGGAGTGGAATGCATGGATGCGGTGGCATGGACATGGCAAGGCATGAGAGCATACCAAATTTTTCCTTTCATTTTAAATGAAGCCCAGAGGAGAGGAGAGAAAAAACTAAGCGTATGTGTACTTCCTAAAATATTCATGAACTATCTAATTTTTTATCAGTCCAGGTCCGAAAAGTTCGAAGCATAAAAAAGAAGATATCAAAAAATCATAAAAGAGTTTCGCCTTCTCTTCCTCCCCCCAGAAAAGCCAAGCGAAGAATAAAATTTGGCAAGGAATCGAAAATATTGTTTTTTCTCCTTGAAACGCTTTATGCTTTATCCCAGCTTGTCTGTTCTTTTAGTTAGGAGAATGGCGAAATTCAAAAAATAAACTTTAATAAGATAGGAGCACATTTGCCAAGAAAAAATGAGTTACAATTACTTTCAGAGAGGAGAAAGTTAAGTAGAGAGAGAAAGGCTTCTCTGTGTAAAATACTAACTCCCTCCAAAAACTTTTTTTGCCATGCCCATGCCCTGATGGCAGTGAGGAAGAGTGGTCATACTGTGTGATCCTTAGGTGATATGTCAGTCAGTCACCGAAGCACATCTATATTTTACGAAATAAAAATAGGATCATCAGCCTGGGCTAGCCCACAACGTGATTTTTCATGATTTTGTTTGCTGACGATGACGAATATACCGTGGATTCTACTAGTCTTTACAAGTACCAGTAGTACTAGTACTAGTGCCATTGATGATGATGGTGCAAGTAAAAAAATTGGGATCCTCTCTCATCTCCTTACAGAGATATATGTAATATCTAATATGTATTTGCTGGTAGGACTCCAGAAGAAGAAAATGGAATCCGAGTTGAGTTGGAAAAGGGCTCCATTTTCTTGGCACCCTTTTGTCTTCCCCTTTTGCCTTTGGCCTTTTCCTCTCAAATAAAAAATGAATATAGAATTGGTAACATGATAATAAAAGGTTTGTCCCTGTCAACTCTACTACGTAAGTACAAATAAACGCATATAGATTATTAACGTTCTCCCTTTCTTCCCTTGTTCCTCTAAGTAAGTAAGGTTTTCTTTTTCTCCCTCCCGGTTCGGTTCTGGTTCTGGTAAATTGAACGTGTGAGGGCATGAGTAGAGAAGTAAAGTACATTCCACTCCAAAAAAAATATTTCCCCCAGTCTACCTCCTCAACCTGTGAAATGAAGTAACTAATAATTTTCTATGTGTTCCATAGAATATTATTCCATTAGTCTGAAGAAGCTGTGGAGTATGTATGTATATGCGCGTCTAGTGAGGAGGAAGACGAAGAAAAGAATGATTTTCATGTGTAACGTAGTATGTAGCACCACAGTCCCTGCACCCATTTATATGAAATGAAATGTGAAAAGGAAGGAAACAGTACCCGTGGGCAAAGTGCCAGGAAAACCTCGAAAACCAAACTTTCGAGAGAGAACAAATGACATTGGGTACTACATACATAGAATATGAAGTAGGCATATACTTAAGACCAGAAAATTGTGAAGATTTTTATCAAAATGTTTGTAGAAAGAATTTTTAGAAGAAACTTTAAGTTTAAAAAGCTAAACGAATTTTTTTTTGAAAGCGCTGAGATCTGAAACACGATGAGATAGTTTCAGGAGGAGGGTATGTACCAGAAGTCCGGCCACAACTCTAGAATTTAATTTGTAATTCTCTTTGAATATCTTAAAAATATATGTATGTATATAGCCAGGCAGGAATGGGAATATCTGAATTCCCACATCCACCTTACCTAACGCAGGTGCGTAGGCTTGAAGAATAAAAAATTAATTTTTTTATCAGAAAAGATGGAAATTTTTGTTGGAAACGGAAACGTTTGGCTTAGCCAAAGTACCCAGTTGTTCTTTAGTGTCTTTATTGAGCTTTCATTTTTAAAAAGTAAAAGAATTCTTTCTTTCCAACATACCTGCATCCGAGGCGAAGAGAAGAATAACAAAAATCCATAAAAGGTTGAACGAAAAATTTCGAAAAAGTCCATCGGGGACGGCAGAGTGAGCCGGTGAGAGCTTCATCGGCTTACACTGTGTACCAAGAAGAGGAGCAGCGGCTGCAAAGCCTACAGATCCTTTCACCACCAACATTTTTTCCCCAAATCCTGTGTTAAATTGAGCAATTAACATGCAGAAAGGATTGTCTCATCTTCCATCCATGAAGTAGTAGCAAAGGATATAACGAGTTTCGGCCGTGGCCGTGTCGTCCTGCATGATTGCTCTCGTGAAATGCTCTCTCCAGCAGCGTGGATTCTCGCTCGTCTCGTCGATGTTGTGAAGTGAAGAGAGGTCCACGGAAAAGAATGGTATTGCGTTTTAAAAACTTTTCGAGAGGATGTTGATGGGGATGACGAGGATGGCCTTATCTGCAAGACATAAAAAAGCGAAAAAGTAAGATATCACTTGCATTTTATGTATGTATGCACAATACATACAAAAGTTTCCTATTTGTCGGCAATATGTACATATATGAACACATTCTTCTGCATCCGCATCCGGTCTTGGCCTCTGATGTTTTCTCCATCAAAAATTCTTTTCCCTTTTTTAATGTCAGCTCAAACTGTGACTGTTTTATTCAGTGGTTTCGTTGTGCCAAAAAGTTACCAATAAAATCACTTTCTACTTTGTGGTGCTATGTATCACATCGCATTCCCTCCAATAAGTTTCAAGAGGAGTTGTAGTAAGTACCCCAAATGTATATATACACAGAATCTCTACGACGAAACTTGACAAAGACAAATGATAAAATGCGAAAGTCAACAGATGTACAATCACTTAAGAAGTCAAAGGTGTCAGACCAACTATTTTTTCCTGACTTTTCACAATGAGCGGATTACTTGTCGCCGTTTTATAGGTTCTATCATGATGTCATTG
>JAHZNI010003081.1:0-18878 GCA_027744415.1 Seira ritae
TCAATCTAATCACACATCCCATTATATTTTTTATTGAAGTTGGAAGAATCAAAGGAGATGATGTATGATTGAAGATTTAAAGCGATTTTTACGATCTTTCCTGATTGAGTTCAGTTCAATGAATGGATCGAGATCGAAAGTGAAGGTAGATGTGGAATACAAAGAGTGTTTTAACATTGTTGATGGCTTTAGATCAGAGCGCACTGAAGGAAAAAGTGTTTCATTTACCTCGAGAAAAAAGGCTCCCATGTGCACGTTAACTTCATCCGCTTACCTTTTCGAGAGTTAAAGAAAGTGGGTGGTGGTGGTAAGAAGGTTGGGAGAAATCCCTTTGAAGTGGGCTGACACATAAAATTTAATGCTCATTTATAGAAAAAAGGTATTTGCAATGCGGAAGGAATTCGGAAGTAGCAAAAAGAAGAGCGAAACATGAAACAATTTTTGTAAAAATACGAGAAACGGTGGAATGCTCACAAAATTTTAGGAACGTGTACAATTTTTTCAAAAGAATTTTTTTGTACGTATGCTTTTATTATTATGAAAGCAGCTTCGAAACAAGAACAGCATGGCAAGAACGGAATGTTAAATTCCCTAATTGAAAATTCCAAACACGGTCGTAAGGATTTAAAAGTTATTCTGAAAAATAAAATGGAATGACTGAAAATGTTCTGCATTTTATTTGATGTATATATTTTTTGAAACAAGGAAGTCTCCGGAAGGAATAATAAAAACAAATTTTCTTTTTTTACTTTGTAATTTCAGATATTGCAAGGCCGATGTGGAGCCGAACATTGGTAGGTCAATGTGCTACCCGATGATAACATCTTCAGGAGCAAATGAAACCGGATCCAGTAGTGGTCCAGTGACGGAAGGCCAAGTTCAGCTGTGGGAGGTGCCGTGGAATGACAGTAGAATAATGAGAGAGTGCCTCTGTAACATCCCCTCCAGTCCATTTGTGGTTACGTCTGTCACATCTGCAATGGACTTGGTTCTCGATGTTAAAAATATGAAGGCCTTCCATGACCAAAATCATTTTGCCTTTGAGGGCAGGTAAGAACTCTGAGGACATTTCTAAAGAAAGAAATGAAAAGAATTATTCGTTATTATGTCATTTGCCATCCTATAGATATATTTAGGATGCTAAGCAGGCGTTCATAAAAGTGACAATCTAAATCCTTTTCAATTTTGTAAAGGCGGCTTTCCCCAAAGTAAAAGTGTCTATCAATGTCTTAAGGATTTTTTCATCCTATTCAATTGGAGAAATTCCTTTTTATTCAATAAAATTCCATACAAGTTGCCGTTGTCCCGCGTTTTTTACCCGACCTGAGAAAGGTAAAATAAAATAAGGACTTGGATATTGTAAAAGAAAAAGTTTTCCCTTTAAAGATGTAAGATGCGCATATAGTGCAGATGTGACCATAATATCAAGCTCGATCTATTCGTATTCCTTGTTTTAAGGGTAACAGACTATTGCCGTCTGCTCCTTTGAATCCTCGGACTTATTTGTAAGTAGACAGTAGAGACACTTGGGGAAACGTGCAACTCGTTAGGTTAGGGATGATGTAGGCAAACGTGTGTGAAGACGATGGTCTAATGCTTAAGAAAACGGATTCCTGGATTATCCTGGCACCATCTGTGAAATGTTCCAAGCAGGTGAAACAAATCAAATCAGCCTACTAGATACGTATGTATTTACGCGTGTATTTTGTAGGTTTCATGAAAAAGTATACGCGTCCTTCATTACCAGTGAAAATTGAAATGATAACACTTTCGAGTCAGTAGTCAAACCTGAGTGGCTGAAACTTAGAGATGAAAGCCTGTTTTTGATTTCAAGTCCTGTTTTGTTACCTGACACAGGTCTAAAAGCTTCGTATGGTACGTAAAAAGTAAATTAATTTGGGGACACCTTAATAGTATTCGTCATTTTTCGAAATTAGATTATTATGTGCTTTTAAGGTTTGATACCTGAAAATCAATAGCAAGCATTCTCGTCGAGACGTGAAGGTAAGCCCAAGGAGGCACTGACATCTTTCAGTTAATACCTTTAATTTGTAAAACGATTCCAATTTCAATTCCTATCTTCTTCGCCAAAAGAAGTAACTCTCACTGCCCGCATGCCAAAATGCTTGTCTTTCTTTCTCAGGAAGCGGTGAGAAAATAGGGAATTGTCATTTACTTTATACCTTTTGTAACTTATCGAAGAGTTTGCTAGTGATCGGGAAAGAATGGAATTTTGGAAATGTCTCGATTCGTAAATTTGGTTCTCTTTCATCTCTCCATAACTCAAATTGACATGAGCTCACTCCTACTCCCATGATGTATATAGGTAGCTTGCTGCTCTATTCACTCTCTCCAAGAGCTCTTTTCGTCTATGATCCAATCCAACTCCAAGTCTGCCTCCTCCTTACTATTACCTTGCCACGTTTAAACCTATTTTTCTAGTAGTAGTGCCTTTTCTAGAGCCACTCACGCGAAAAGAGGAAGAGGAGACTCGAGGAGGAAGAAAAGACGTGCGAGTGAATATTCTAAAGCTTTAGTGGTTTTTACTTAGTCAAGAAGAAAGTGAGAGATGTAAGCAACCAACTGTCACCTTCACTGCTTCTCTTCTTCGCAATTCCATTTTACTTACCTACATATACCCGCTCTCAACTCAACTCCACTCGCTTGTATCTTGTATCGTATCCCATGTCATAAAAATATCATATTATCATTTCTGCTTCCTCATTCCTCACTCTCACGTTTTCTGGCCCTAGGCTCCGCTCCGCTTTAATAATATTTTTTGTGTTACATATATGGAGATGTCTCCTCCTAAAATGAAGCTCTTTTGGAAGAAGCGGATGTTTGATGGAAAGGTAAGGTGGTGGTGTGGTATGGTAGTCATAGCGATGATGACGGTGACACTGGCACCTTCCACAGTTCGAATCTCTTTTAGAAGAATGAATGGAAACTTTGAGAAAATTAATGCTCCTGGCTCAAAACCTATTACTTTCAAAGGTTTCGTATATGATGTTGATGATATTTTTTTTACTATTTTACTGCGATTTTATTAGCTTGCCAGAGCCACAGGAAAATGACATTAAATGTTGGCGGATTGGATTAGTTCATTTCGGTGAAAAGTGTCGTTATGAGTTAATGGCTATGAACTTAACGAATTTTCCCTCTCCAATTTTTAAAGGATTTTTTATGCTTTAAGTATGAGGAAAAAGTCCGCCTGAGGCTATTTTATATATTTTTTCCTGACAATGAAATCCAATTTTGGTGTATCTATTTTTCATTTGTATGAGTAATCATAATCAATCAAGGAACGAATCGAATTCAATATCCTCTAAAGTGATTTTTGATTGGAATCGAGGAAGAGGAAAATCGGACTTCTCAAGGTTTGGATAATAATGAAATTATTTCTTGAGATGAGTCATGTCGCGTGCAAGCAATAACGAGAATCACCAAAATGTTTTGAAAAAATATTTACATTGTTGACATGTTATCTATTCATAACACCTGCTATGCGATGCTGGGAAGTTTTTCTTTCGGATCTTATGTATACCTGAGGAGGTGCTGCTGGTGGCAAACATAATTTTTTATTGAGCTTGTGGAGCTCATTCCTATTATTCAGGAATATGATGCGGCGCTCGTGCGGAAGATATTTTCCATGAAATATTTAAGCATTTGTGGATTGCCTTTATAGGATGAAGTTATCATCGTGGTTCAGGTTTTTCACAGGAAGGAAAACGGTTCCTAAATATTTGCTAAGGCGAAGCTAATCGTGTGAATATTTATGATATTGCGTTACCTCCGTGGAATGCATACTGAGGAGGTGGGGTGGAGGATGACTGGTGTTTTGCTTATTGTCAGGATTTTTGGTAGGATGAGTCGAGTGGAGAAAATCTGAGACAAATAAGATTGTTTTTATGTTGAAACGAGAGATCTACGGAATTTTATGAGTCTTCTTCAGAGACATCCCGGGGTGTTGTGTTGAGTTTCATATTATGGCATGATGATACGTGGTTTAATTTTTCATGACTGGAATTACTTCATCATAATAACTTTGAAATAAAACGCGTGGGAAACTTTTCGGTGAATATTTAAAGTTTTAATTGCAAATGTCCTCGTGTTTGTTATCTGCATTTTAGGTATGAGTTTATCAAACAACCTGACTGCTCCCGACCACAAAAACTTCGTAGTTCAAGCGGTGAGATAGTTCTCCGAGTTCCGGAAAAGTATCCACACAAAAGTTGCGAGCACTTTCCATGGGAAATTGACCCACAGTCTCCATCCCACTTCGTATTCATGACAATTCCTGGAAGAACCATGAAGAGATTTCCGGCGAAGAAACATAATAAAAAATCAAGTTCGAGCTCGTACCACGGATCTCATCACGACATTCAACAACAGCAGCAGCAGCAACAACAGCAGCAGCAGCAGCATCACCAACAAGAGCATTGTGGGAACAGAAATAGGATTTTGGTCTATACTGGAGGTCCTAACGGCCGTCTACTGCAAGTGATATGCCCTGAGGACTCTGGTTCGGCTTCCTCTCATGTGCAGATTTTCAGCGAGGGCTGGTACTCCAACGGCTTTCCAAACTTTGCGGAGAACCCTCATCAAGACTGGGGAAATTTCGCTTCGTCCAATCAGCTAATCGTGGAACTGGTTTCGAGGGGAAGTGGATCCACGGGTCAGTACCACATAAAATGGCTCCAGATTTCCAGGAAGGACGAGCCCCTTGCAGTGAACTACAATTATGGTATACCCGGATCCATCGGAATCCTGTCGGAACTGAGTCCGGATGGTATAACAAAAATCGTCACACCTTTAGATACTCAAGGCGGAGGAAAAGGCGGCACCGGGGTACAGGTAGGTACTGGAAGTGTGGCTACCGCAGGTACCAGCGGCACTTCCAGCATGTCATCAGGAGGAGCTCAGTCCTCTTCGTCTGTGAGTGGAACATCATCCTCAATCACGGAGGAGCTGGAGGATGACGTCTGCTTCAAATTTAAGTGTCCAGAGCTAAACGCTTGTATAAGCCCAACGCTTTTCTGTGATGGGATCGAGCACTGTCCGTCGGGGCATGATGAGGCGGACTGTGAGTACTTCCCGATCCCTAGAACTTATCTGTACATAGCAGCAGGGTCGCTGATTGCGATCGCAGTGCTCAGTTGTTGCTTTGGCTGCTTGCTATGCAAGAGGAAGAGGGACGAGAGGAGGGAGAAGCTTCTCATGAGCTCGAGAACACCGACTGAAGAAATGTTCTACGGGACGGGGATGAGCACGACCAGTCATCGGGAGATTGTTTGCTGACAATCGCAGCCCCAAATGGAACAGTATGTTGAGGTTGATCGTGTAACAACCGTGTAAAAAAACATTTTTATACATATAAGGTGAAAAGGATGTTGTCTATTGTCATTATCTAGCATTAGGTGGACTAACCATAAAAACTGTCTAAAAATATTTTAAACGATATTTCCTAAACTAATTTTTAGAAGATGAAAACAACTAAAAAAGCAATACCATTTAAAGAACTTTGTCTCTCAAGTCAAGTATACAACAAATCTAGGTGGGAAGGAATAAGACGCAATTTGCAGTTTTTAGTAATCTATGAATTTATTTACATGACTTAAGTGTTTCAGTACTTAATTAACTTCTAGGGTATGTAATGTGAAGTTTCGTAAAAGTTTATTGATAGATCGGATTTGTGACTTTTAAATCGCAACCCTAATGTCCATAAATGCATTGCGTTCTTCGTCTTACCCCGCAGTTACAATTTAAGTACCCTCTCAAATAATTATTTTTTCTTTTCAAAATGTCGGTCAAACAATAAAAAATCTCATTTTGTCGATTTAAAATCACTTCAAAGCCTTGCAAGCAGACCTAGATTTGTTCTTAGCAAAAACAAAGACATGAGATGAGAAAAACTCGCTAAATGCATTACAAAAATTTGGAAACAATAATTTCTTCTCGTTTGATGGATCATTTTAAATACCAGAAACTGCCAAAAACTTTTGCCAATTAAAATAAGTAGGAATCCATAATACGCCAAATGAAAGCATGAAAGCGTTGACAAATACATTTACTTATAGAGGAATGGGCAACTATACATGTATTTACATCTAAATACTTTTAGCAACAAGGATAATTAATATGTACATCATTGTCAATTTTGTTTTGCAAATAAAAGATTGTTTTCCATCTCCTCCGTTCTTGTTCTTTAGTCTGCCTATGCAAAAGAATTATATGCAAAAACGCAACATCACATCAATATTCAGTTATGTTGTGTGTGTAGGTTCAATTGCTGACATTGATCATTTTACACGCTCGTTACACGCATGCCATTACAAACTGAGAACTAATCAAGATTATTTCAAATGCTAGATAAACACAATCAAAAAAGTGCTATTTTGAATAGAGAATTGAAAGAAGACACAATATTTAGAGTTTTTTGCCACCTGCAACTTGCAACATACTGGGAAATTTGGGGTAGGTGTTTTAGACACACACACACAAAAAAGTTAGAAATTAGAGATGCTATATATTTGCGATTTCCTACATCGCATGATAATATGTTTCGACTCAACACGCGTCACACTTTTTCAATTGCGAAGATATGTACAGTAGGAATATTTTTCGAGACTTTCGGTTCAATCAAGACATCAAAATTTTTTACATGCCTAGACGGTTTAGTAATTAGAGGTGAAGTGCCTCCAGTGTCTTTTCGTATAGGAGTTACTTAAACTAAACATAGAAAAGCCAGCAATGAGCACAGCGGAGTAAATATGTATTATTAGTTGAATTCACGTTAACTGGAGGAAGGACTAGATATTAGAATTAGCGTAGGAAAAATTCGTTCTGATTGCGTTTTGAACGCACTTCTCGGTGCTATAAAACATGTCTCAGTCGTCAAAATTGTTGACTTTTGGTTTACCACTATCACCGAAATTAATCCCTGTACTTATATATACGAGGTACACTTTCATTTCACCGCTGAGAATATTTGAATATGAGTGAGGAGTGAGGAATATATGAGGATTTTATATGATGACGTTGGCTTAGGCTGACTCATTAAAGTTGAGATTATTGTAGGGGTGTTCGGAATTATGTCATGACGTTGTTGGTAAAAAGTTCAAAACACTTCCTTGTTGAAAAATAGAATCCCATCGAGCTGTTTCAAACTCATTTGTTTCAAGTTTTGAAGGAGGGAATTTGTATGTAAAAATTGTTACTAAAAATTACATGACTTCTTGAGCCTCACATAAATACTGCCTATATGATATGATGACTATAGTTAATTGAATGATTTGTATGGCTTAAAGTACTTTTAAGCTACTTTTAGTAAATCTATAGGCGAAGTTTCGTAAAATAAAATCTAAAGATATTAATATTATATTTAAGTACAATATGATTAATAGTAAATATTATATGGTATCATAATAGAATCTATGACTGTAATTTAGAATTTTGTAATGAATCATGAAGAAGATGAATCTCTAAAATAATAATTACAAAATGTATTGTTGACTAGCCGAAGTGTGCTAATAAAAATGGAAAGACAAATCGACTTAACTTTTAACCGTAATCAACAAAATCGACTCAAGAGTAAAAACTTTTGTCTCCTCATTACAATTACAGCTTCAAAATGCAATTTATTATTTCTCGGTAAAATAGCCTATTTGATCAGTCTCCCTTTCTCTGTTTCCACACTAGAAACTTATAGCATGCAACCAGCATGAAAAATTGCTCCTGCGCCAATAAAATATTCAGCCGAACTCATTTTCAGGATTGGGGATGATCGAGACGCTTATAACCTAAACGAATAAATATAGTAAAGTTAACTTAGAAAAACTTTACAAAACATTTACATGGAATCGAAAGGAAATTCTGTGGAGGACATTACTTAATTGCTCATGCGCCTTCATCTGGGACGTCTCATATTCGGTGACGAAGTACTTGATGAGGACCCCAGCTAGCGCTATGAAGATGACAGAGAAGTACACAATCACTTGAGCTAGTTTGGTGTTATCATGCCTGCTTCCATGGTGGTGGTGGTGCTTATTCTTCCCTGTGGAGTTTCCACTATAAAACAGCACAATGTTTCTTTCATGTATCATGATCATTCATAACATTATCATTATTACATAAAACTATTTTGCATATTCTAGAGTAATTACTCCGCATAAAAATCCTCCTCCGAATAGTAGTAGTCGTCATCTGCTGACTCTTCGGACGATGAGGGAACGCTGGACTTTGTTGGAGACTTTAGATGATTGAGCAGATCGTTGGAGACTGGTGATGTTGCAGAAGTTGGTAAAACTGTCGCATTTTCGCTGACGCTTCTAATCACACCATCATCATCACCTATACTGTTTCCACTTGCATTCACATTCACTGCTCCACATACACTCGTGGATATGCAGAAGCCTGAAAACAGCGTTATGCAGGTCAGGAACATGATTGTGCGGTTAAAGAGTCCAAGCTTGATGCGTTCATTATAAGTGCAGTCAAAAGCATTTCCATTTATTTTACGGCAATGAGCATGTAGTTTTGCACAAGATGCACTTTTCACTTCCATTTTATCGAAATGTTGGGCACAAAATGACAACTTATTCAGATATTTTTCTCAGAAAAAAATAACTACAAGATGCAGTTATGCACATTTATATTTAGAATACTTTATATTCGGTGATGTAAAAGTGCATGCATGCTCACATACCAAAACCAACTTTGTGCATTGGGAAATGGTGTATGTAGTTGGTTTGGGCACAACAAAATGAAGATAACTGTCATGCCATGTCACGCACTCGTCCAACATTAAAACACTAAATTGTGTGAAAGAAACGACCCTAGCGTCCTTGCTTGCGTCAAGAATTTAGGTATGTTGCTCTTTAAAGACAAAATCTGCTACAAAAGCATAGTCAGAGTCAGAACCACGCTTAAAGTTGGACATTTAAGTTCTCCTGCAATGATATATATGATTAAAAATATGATTATTTAATGCAAACAGCCACTGCACTGCCACTATATCACTATCGTTGATTATGGAGCTTCACAGTATAATTAATAATTATTTCTTACCAGAGTCTCCCTCCGTCTCAGTTTTAAGGTTTTACTAAAAGCTTGGCATTTTATAACCTTGAAAAATGCAGTTTAGGAAGAGAGACTTCCCGGACCTGATTCCCATATCCCTTTAATAAAATTCTCTTGAGCTCATCCCATCACTGAGCTAAAGCATAATATATTAGGTGTATGTCTTCATGTATTTAATTCACATTCACAAAATCTAATATGTAGTTAACTACATGGGAATTTCTGACCTTGTCAACCCTTCCAATCTAGCCTTATCTTGACACTGCCCAAATAATATTATTGCAACGTAAAAATGCAGTTCAAGTCTAAGCCCAATGGGTATAAAAAACAATGTTATTGAAGCAATCGCGCTGAATGCTAAGTATGCACGAGTTTTATGCATAGCTGCAAATACGTTGTACTGTAGTAACTGAAGTTATTTTTCATCTTCCGAGTATTTTGAGCAAACTATATTCTCTCTCAAAGCTGCACTTGAATAAGCACACGGTTAGTTCAGTTTGCTATTCGTAGTTAGCAGAGTGCAATGCAGTGTTCCCAAAGGAGTCATATATCACAGAATAAACTTGTGTGTGATTGTACAATGTACGAGCCTGATGTGATGAGCCTCATCCTTATCATAATAGATGATGAAATACACGATAAATAATAGGAAAATGTACGAGTCATGAATTACCTGACCTCAACGAGCAAGATGAAGTAAAAACTAAAAACTTATGATAACTTCACTGATTTTTTTCGTCTCCTCATTAATATATGCAAATATGCATTACGTAATTCAGCAGGCACACATACATTAAATAGTCGCGGAAAGTCAACACAATTTATACTAAAATATATAGAATACCAACCACGGGGAAGTTAGTTATTATGTTTTTGTTATTAAACATATTATTATTCATAAGCGTTTTTTGCTGAAAGTAAGCAACTTACGAAATAACTATATACTTTTAATTGTTAAATGTAAAAATAACCACCCGCGATTTCAGAAAATAATTTTTGATTGTGTTAGGGAGAGATCGGTACTTACTTAATTTTGTCGTAAACACTCGCATAATATTCTCTTCTTGAGCTATCTTGAATTGAATGCACAAATAAGTATATTGTACCTGTTAAACAGGAAACACTAAAGACCTAATAGGGGCAACGTAAGATACAGCACAAAATTGGACATCATCGGATAACAATGTGGGCCAGCAGAGTCAGGTCAGGATGAATGGGCTAAGTGATTTGATGACGCTTGAAATTTCGTCTTTCCCATGGGCGTCGGCAGCTATGGTCAAGATAGGTCGCTTGACCTACCTTGGAAATGAGCAAAATATTGGTTTTCGGATTATACATAAAGGGAATCACCCTGAAATCCGATCTTTCAGACATTTTTTGCCCTCTTTCACTCTCTTTTGTATCTTGGAATAGATTATTATTGAGTGGTGGTTATTTTTTCGAACCCCTACACGTGCCTTTTGGGCAAAGTATGGCAAGTTGACCTACCTTGCCATTTTTTCTACCGACGCCCATGGTCTTTCCTTGTCATTTGAGAATTCCTCATCATCATAAATAACCAAATCCGAACCCGATCGAACATAAGCATTTTCACGACTGAGCATTTCATAAGTGCAAGCACCACTTTGAAATCCCCACAGTATACCTGACAAAAATGCAGTATACATTGTCTGAAAATCGAATCGAAATACTCTAATCGCAACGAGAATTTTGCTTTAGTCCATAACAATGTTATTCTCGAAATAATGAGTTTTTTATAATCACGGCAATCTAGAAATGAATGAGGATGCTCATTAACTTGACTTGGACAAAAAATGTCGCTTGTGCTTGATCAAATGGTACTAAGCTATGGTATAGGTAGCTGAATTCGTTTCAGTAAAATGGGACTCCATGTGTGAAATATGAACCGTGCGGTGGATATTTAATCGCCCGGAGCTAAATAAGAACCAGTAGTAATCGTCAAACACTCCTCTAAAATCATAATGGAAAATCGATGAAAATGCTTTCCCAAAAACACTTTGAATGGAATGAGTCGTGTGTGCCACATGCAAAATCGCAAGGGGAAGTCCATGTAATTTTTATCAGCGCATTTAAGATGATTCTGCATTTCAGCGAACTTCGCAGACAAAAACTACCAAAAATAACAGCGTTGCTTTGCCTTTCGTTTCGAAAGAATACGATTAGGAAGTCAAACGAATATTATGATGAGACTTATGACTTATGCATGTGCACTGAATGTGTTGACCGGTTTTGAAGAATTGAAGAAGAAGGTTAGTTTAATACAAAGGAACGCATAGTGTGCAAAAAATAATCTGGATAAAAATGAACGGATAGCCTATGTTGTCATTTCATTTTCTGCACAAAAACATTTTGAAGCCGAACCAAAGAGAAAATAATGTATTTAAAGCGCGTAAGCTTGGCATTTTATACCCGTCAAATAAATAATCAATAAAGTGTCAATGAGGAATGGAGGATTACGATTGACACCGTTGCGTGCTTTTGATGTACATTTTCGACAAGCAGCAACGGGTCTAATAATTTAGTTTAGGTTTGTACTTATTTTCAATCAGCATCAGTTTTGAAATCAGCTAAGCTAGCACTGCATTATCATTGTAATATATAACCAAAGTAGACAAAATATTACGATCTTGTTCTCAAGCATCAACATTTATGCTCTCAACAATAATTTATGCAAAACATTCTACGAAATCGCAATAGTCGCCACGCATGATTTAGCGCTTCCAGTTCAACTAACTAATTTGTAGAAATTAAAACTGCATTGTAACCTTTGCATTGTTTCATAAAATATTCTAGGTCTAGATAAACACTAGCTATACTTCTTCCTTTTCAAATAAAAAATGAGAGTATGACCCTACAAAACGCATAAGATTTCGGCCATTTGAAATAAAGAATACATTTATACGCAGATATGCACTGAATTAATAAGAATTAAAAAATTAATAGCAATCTAATCTTAAAGCAAAGTCAATCATTCTAAAAATATTTAATGACAGATTGACAGAAAGACACAATTATTCTAATGAGTACTTTTTAACCGTCTCCCCAATACAATTTTTATTACATTGATATGATAACAAAAGTTAAAATGACACAAAATACTCAAAGGGTATGATTTAAGTTATCTCAATATAGTGATGTAATTTAGAGTACTAATAAAACATGTAGAACTAATTACTAGCTTAATTGAAATACGAAAAGTTTTCCGTTTCGGAGGCATGATTAATCCATACGTGTTCGCACCTTACGGATGGTAACCTTGTCAGGTTCACTGAAAGTTGTAAAAAAACAGTCCATTTATAGTACATTCGATCAATTAACCACAAATACCAACTAATTGTGTACATTATGTGAGATGATCGCAGTAAGTCAGTATTAGTATAGTTATGAACTTACATGTAAAAAATATAAATAATGAAGCATCAACATAGAGTTGCTAATTGCTAATGATTATTAACCGTTGACAATGGCCATATTACAGTCAGCTATAAAAATAACATCCTTTTCAATATTTAATAACAATTTAAAACTCACCGATGCTCATAAAGCAGATTAGTGACCATTGCGCTCAACACTTGTGGCGAGACAGGTCTGTTCTCTCTCAATTCATACACGTTTGTACGAAACTTTAGACGTTCATGGACCGTTTGAGTATCAGTCGCTAATCCAGGAATGCCAACATAAAGTCTAGGTCCAAGTTCAAAGATCTTGTCCATATCAGTTCCGATGGTTTGAAGCTGAACACCAAACCTTCGATCCGCGGCAATCGCAACGCAATTCTTCCCCTTCATAGCCACCACGGCTCCTCCATTATACGCTAATATCGACTATAATTAATTCAAAATATAAATGCAATATGTGTTAACTTATTGTCGATAGAAAACTATAATAGATAACGAAGAAACAAGACATTATTTATTAAATAAACAATAGTTAACCCAATGAGTACTCACCATTTCGTCCTTTTCTGCTGCTGTTATAACAGAAAGAAATTTGAAGGGCCACTAGAACCTTAAAAACAATATTTTTAATCGAATTATTATTTTTTAATTAGAACTTCATCATCGGTCGGTCGGTCGCTTTTCTCTTCTTGACTTTTTACTACTTAATTAAAGGAGGTATATTTCAATTTCACACAAAAAATATTTAGTGTATCAAAGTAGGACTTGGCTCACCTTAATTGATGATCTTTTTAATACTTGTCCCTCGGCTATTATTGAAAGATCTTTAAAGTTTTACGTTTTTAATTTATGAATATATGTAAGTAAAAAAGTGCTGATATCATTTGCCTTCTCGAATGACTTGTCAACACAAGTGAAGCTAGGAGCAATAGGAAGGTAAAACAACCGGAGGATGTCTCAGCAAAACTTGAATGCGCGCTACTACAATGCACTCTATGGCTCATGTGGAATGCGTTTTGTCTTAGCTAAGGAATATTATATTATGGACAGATTGCATTGAACAAAAATGAACAAAGATTTGGCCGACCGGCGAGGCGGAAAATGCTATGTAGATAGTAGGTAGGTACTCTTCACTCCATTGGACCGTAACTGACCACACGGAAAATTGCCACTTTCGACCAATGTTATCTATGAACGTTAATGCCAGGCAAGATAATTATTATGAATCTAACTAGATTCGGGACCCGGGATGGAAATGTCTGTAATCGTATTATTCTTTCATGTATCTAAACAGATAAAACTATTTAGAAAGGTAGCATGTCAGGATTAGGAATTAGATGAATTTTGAGTTTTATTAGTTTTTATTTATTTATTGAAACTCGTACCCTCCCATCAACATCAAGTTAGTTACAAAAGTTAAGTTCATCTTTAAAAATATTTCATGACTAACATTTTTTCACTATCACCATTAAAATTACCTTCTTCACAATGAAGGTAGAAGATTAATAATAATAATCTTTTAAAAATAATTACTTCATAACTTCATATATTACAAACTTAATAACTGCATATTTCACAAAAGATCTAACAACTGTAACCCTATTCTCTCCTTCCTGTCTCAGTGTCTCCTAAAATCAACTTAATTGGTAAAAAAGAAACAATTGTCAAGAAAATGTAAACAAACAATTCATTTCATCGATTTCATACAAAATTTTATCAAAATTCTCCAGAATGCAACGTCTGAAGTCATAACGTAACATACCTCTAAATTCATAACAAAAATTTATTGATTGTAACTTTAAAAAGCTAAGTGTAACACTAAAACAATCTACAATTTCGTCCGCCGCCCATCAGACACTTGTCTTCTCCCCTGCAGCTTTCCCCGATTCCCCGTTGCCGTTGGTTTTGGTCATGGCTGATGAAGTGTATCCTAAGAAATCCAAATAAGAAATGAATGAAGCGAACAAAACCCAACAACATTTAGTGCAATTTACTTTAAACGTAGCTGTAGGGCTTATAAAAATATTAAACACTTACCCGCTTTCTTCTTCTTAACAATGAAGTACGCAATAGCAGCCACCGCTATTAGCAAGACTACAATTATCAATGGAATGGTCCACGCAAGAGGGCTACCATCGTCTGACGCGTTGGTATTGGCAACTGACTCGCGTTCGGTAGTCACAGTCGCATTTCCATCCGTAGAACCGTCGGTCCGAGTCCCTGGGCCTGGTGACACAGGCCCTGTTGATGCAGGAGTAGAAGGTACAGTAGTTGCAGCGACAGTGGTCGTTTCCTCGGTTGTTGCAATAGTCGTTGGGGTTGGGGTCTCCGTAGTGGGAGGAATTGTGGGTGAGCTGACATATTGTGCGAGGACCTTGTCCTTGAAGGTGTCATCAAGAAGTATTAACGGAAATTCCCCTTCAGAAGTCGCGTTTCCACAGTTAACTACATCATAGAGAGATTTAAGAATGGCCTTATCCACTTCGAACGATGTGTCGTTCGGCAGGTTCTTCGCATTTAAATAAGCGTCATTACTGTAAGCCAGAAAACAAGGAATGTCACGCTTGAAAGATGTCACAAAAAATGCATTTACTGTCCCTGAAAACCGGACTTCTCTGCTCCTAGCAATCTTATGCACACAGGACAGGGAATGAGTAGCGGTTAACATTCAGTGAATACTGCATGAGATTACGAGGAGCAGAGAAGTTTGACTTTTAAGCACGGTACTTTATTCTTGCAAAAGGTACAATAGTAGATGCTTTCACTTACAAGGAAATGTCAACTAGGCCTTTCCAGCATGTCATATGCTTCCTCGGACATGAGACTTTCAAATCAGTGTTGTTTTTACACCTGCAATGAAATACAGAATAAAATTTTTAAATCTTTATTTCTACATACATACTTCATACTTAGAAACGTCATTAATTTTCATTCAGCGCCTACGAAATCCAATAAAATAGGGAATGATACAATAAAACCAGTTAATTAAAGCTACGACTGAAACTGATGAAGCTTACCACTTCTGAATTATGTCCATCTTGGTCGACGTCTCGATGAACTCCTGAACCGTTACATTCCGAAGTTCCTCAGAAGCCGATACAACACCCAGGAACAAAGCCAACGCCACCCCCAAAACTACGTAAGCTCCAACAGACTTCATTTTCGCCAAACTAGATTTCAACAACTATCACCACGTCTATTAAGATTTCCAAAATGGAAGCAGGAAAATAATTTTTCACTAAATCGGTCAGTTAATTCTCCAGTCAAAATTACACGAAAATTGCCGGTTAAAGGAAACAGTAGTACTAAAAAAATAACTACGAAAAAATTAGATGACTAATCGACTTCTAATGAGCTGACTTGACGAGGACACACCAAATTCACGAATGAAAGCAATTTAAGTGATCCGATTCCGAAAGAAGAAATTAAGAACGGCATGCGGCGGAGCGGGCAGCTACGCGAACGAACACAGCGGCTAAGTGTGCTTGAATCGAATACAAACGTCACAATCACAAAAGTGCTTTCAACAAAATGCAAATTTCTGGGCACCTTGGTCGACTTTGCATGAAATGAAGGGACTGGAACAACACAACGTTGCGTATGTGTGCTTTAGAGCAATCGAGGCGAGTCTTGTCGTCTGTCTGACTGAACTGAACTGCTCAGAGGTCTACAAAGAAATGAAGATGCTGCGCACTGTTCCCTCTCTAAAACTCTAAAAAGGCATGCTTTCTTTCCGAAAGGCTGAAAACGAACGTTTGCTTGCTTGCTTTGCTGACGGATTGGAAAAATGGATGAAGCAGCTAAGGCAAAGCAAAAATGAGAGCAAAAGCAGCAAAAGAAACAACAACGCGTCCTTATTGACGTGCTTCTTGTCTAGCCCTGTTCTCTATCATATCGCATCGTCAGAATCAGTAGTGCATCTTCTAATCGTTTGTGATTTGCAAAAGCCGAAACTATATACATATACACGAGTACCTAGTACCTAGTAAGTAGCATGCATGCATAGTGCCAAATACTGTTTTTTTTTTCATTTGCATTTTGACCTATGATCTATGAATGCATTTTTCTTGGATTCCTGAATTTGACCATTGCCGCTATCATACTAAATGCATTGTGTACGTTGTAATGATAATCTTATCAGCCGAAATGTTCGTTTTTGGGGATTTAAATTAAACTGAAGGAAATGTAATATAATAAATATAAGGGAAGGAAAATATTATGATACGAAACCTGGAAATGATGATGCATTGAATGTTAAAATTATCGTATGCATGAATCTTGAATGCGAGATTGCGAGGGAACAAGTTCAAGATTCAAGATACATATATTATGCATTTACGGAAGATCGGTCGAATGATGACATGACGACGACGAAGTCAATCGATGTTTACAAGTTCTTCTCTGGCGTTTCTCCTTTGTCTGTCGTCTTTGTGTTGGCCGGAACAGAAATACAGTGTATTCCAATGCGTCATTTTAGTCCAAGTCTTTGAAAAACTAATTAGTGTACATTCGTTGATAATTATGATAACAAAACGAATATATATTTTTATGACGATTGTCAGTCAAAAAATATTTTTGAATGCCTTGTAAAATCTTCCTTTAGTTTTATAAAACATGCATGGGGGCTCGTGGCGGCTCTGTATTACGAATATTATGAAGTATTCTATTAGAAATTATTCATGTCATGCCTTGCCTACATATACTTACATGCTACATTTTTGTGGAAATTATTGACTGATTCATTGCTCTAGATTATTTGTGGATAATCGATAACGATTAAACTTGATGCATGATAAAAGCAACTGCGAGAATGCTTTGTCGTCGTGAAATAATAGAGCTCGTACTTAGTCTGGTTTTAAATAAAGTTGTTTTAAATAGTTCTGGTGAGCCGACAGACTTTTAGTGTTTCGTTTAGATTTCAGGGACAGATGCAGATCCAGATGCATCCCCTCTTAATCAGATCAGATCATATTGATCTTGAGAAATATGTTACGACTTTCATCTAAAAATTCAAACAAAAATCATCATCAATGATGACATAGATGAAAGGTGCCGAAATGCAATTACATCCCTATGTCAAACACCTCATTTGTCCTCTTAGTATTTATCTTGTGAGTCATCCTTTCACCGTGACTTCATTAATTTTGAAGAATCGTAGCTTTTTAGTATGGCAGATTGTGCTCATATTAATGCGATAGTTCAATTATTTAAATTCCAGTAGTGGTCAGCCGTCATATATTCATGTCACGCTATCGCATTCAAGATTATTTCAAAGCTTACAGTCTTCTTAGTTAGTGAATGCTTTGGTCAAAATACTCATCGTCACTCAAGATGCAAACAAAAATTTTCAAAGATTAAAGTAAAAAGGTATTATAAAAATGAAGTTAATCTCTGGAAGCAAGAAGATTGTGAGAAGGGCAATAAAAAGAAATGTGATATTTGAGTCATAATCATAATCGTATTCGAGACATGCCCAACCTGACATCTGAGCATGTCAAAAGCCTTCAATTTGTCCTACTCCATTCCACTTCAACCTACTATGTACTTCGTTCGCTACTCACCACGTACGACGTACGTGCACATTCTAGAACTCCATGGCAATTTTTGATGACAATGACATCGACTCATCTCACTTGCAAAAGTGAAAATCTGAATATGATAGTTTTGATAAAAATTCGAATTCCGAAAAGACAAGTAGGAGCAAAAGTCGAAGGAGATTTCGTCATCTCGTCTTAGCTCGCTCAAGCCCAAGCCCCTTAAAAATCAAAGGAAAATTATTACGTTCATGATATTCCGAGACAACTAAATGGGTCTTCTGTGTCAAGTCATTTTTCGGAACACAGGCAAGTTTATGTCTCTAAGACGAAGAGTTCCCTACTTTTTTCCGAATGCTGAAATTTTTTCTCCCCTCCCTTCTCTCTTTCCTCACTTTCAGTTTCAGAAACAGAAAAGTTAAAAAAAACTTCGCATTGCATTTTCCTTCTTGAATGACTTTGTGGACTGTGACAAGCACAATGTAAAATTTGTTACTGTTGTTCCTTTCGTTCCACTTAAAGTGCAGGGAAACAAGCCACAAAGCCAAAGTTAAGCCAGTCCAAAAAAAGACATTAAAAATCTTGTACAAACGAGTGGAATGAATAACAGAACATAAAAAATCTTAGCCGATGCATGTATTTATAGGAAATTCCTTTCGAACGAGGGAGAAAAATAACCATTTTTGCTAAGGATTTGCTTCACTGCTCCCTATCTCATTTCAGCTCCCACTTTTTAGAATCAGAATTGATTCTCATGTATTTGCCTTTTCTGTCCGTCTGTCGCTGGACACGATTTAGCTCGATAGGAATAAGATTTCGAGCTGAAATTTACTACACATAGAGGGCG
>JAHZNI010003082.1:0-16198 GCA_027744415.1 Seira ritae
CGATCAGTAGGTCTGAGTTGACTAAAATTGACTCGCTTCATGCACGTGTTACTATTGTCTCTCTCTTCATGTGTATTTTCCCTGTATGCAGTATGATTAGCTATAAATAATTGTTTCATTCATAACTTTTTTGCATAAGCAACTATAGAGCTAATTTCTGCAGATTCGCAATCAGAAGGTCCGAAATGACTATAATTGACATGACTTATGTCAAGGTTCCTCTCCCCATCTGGGGCCCTTACCTCGTGAGAGAAAAGGGATGAATGCCTCAGTAAGCATTTGTGTGGACAGCTTAATATGCATATTTCACGAGCTTCTTGTAAAGCTTGTCTTTACGACTATTTAATTGTCATAAAAGAAGTGAAAGATGGAAGGAAAGGAGAAGAACGGTAAATATCTAGCTTCTTACAACGGAGATTTTCCCTCTTCCATAAGTCCAGTAAAGCAAAGCCCAAAGGCGTAGGGCAGAATTGACTTAAAATTCCAGGAAAAAAAGCTTCCATGTATTTGTCCCTTCTTTGTTTTATATAATATCACTCATTTTAAATGTGAAGTTGAATTGAAACTGAAAGAAAGGGACGCAGTCTGGTCTGATCTTGCCTTTCCTATTTATCTCGTTGCCAGAAAAAAAATACGAGTAAAATTAGTGACGTCATTTGTGCTTTCCTCTTCCACCTTTGAATTTTTTTCTACGGGGAGTAAAATTAATTCAAGCTGGAAAACAGCCTTTTTACTACAACATCATGTTTCAGTTTATGAATATTTAATAATAGACTCATATAACGGGCTAAAAAAATACTCTTCAGTCTTCTCCCGTAAAAATACAAATTGTTTATAGACTTTTCTTCTCTCCTTTCTAGCTTTTTGGCCTACAGCCTTTACGACGTATGAAATGAAGGAAAGACTTGTTTTCACTTTCTATCTTTTCCGTCATAGTCAGATAGAAGAAACAGTGAAGATGATACAGAGAGATGATATTTTAGTAGCTTTAGTGCTCGGTTGCTGCTTGCTCCTTTTTTTCGAAAATGACATTCCACTCCCCACTCTGCTCTAATGCATTCTTAAAATAAATAGCAAAGTAGCGTAAAAATGCCATGAATGTTTGCTTTCATGCTCAGAAAAATAAAACATAACTGGAGCAAGTACCTTATTACAAGAAGCCACAAGAGAAACTTACCTACCCATTGCTCTCTTTTTCTCTCTCTTCTTATATCATACAAAAAAATAACGTCATGTAGATGTAGTACTCATTCAGCATACACAAAAACAGCTATCACTTCTCTTTCTATTTTGCTAACATGAGCGAAAAATAACGTTGTTATTTTATGGAATATTATCTTCACAGAATTATACATAGATATTCTTACAAGATTCAAAAAAAATGAAAGAAAAAAAAAACCATAGTACTATATATTTGGAGTTAAGCCCCACACCAAGCAAAACAGTAAGTCTCAGTAATGCTTTAGTGGAGACGTTGTATAGTGTTTTGCTTCCACGTTTTATTTCCATCATTTTTTCTTTAAACATAATTCCCTGTTTGGTAACATAAGTAAGAGCGACATGAATCCCACCGCACAGCACCACACCGATAACTTTCCACGAAAAAAAATGGAAGGCGGAATCAAATTCTACCTGCACAAAACTAACACATCCTAATGGAAAGAAGAGACCTCCAATGATTGCATCTTTTCTAGGGTAATCTACTGATCCGGAGTAACTGGAGCTTTTTATGCCACCAGAGGTGACTCGACTTCATTTCTCGTTCTGACAATGAGTGGCCTCATTTTTTTTGTAAAACCTGCTATGCTTTAGCTAGCTGTTTGGCTCGGAGATGTTTTGGTAGGCTTAACCTCTAAAGCGTTTACAAATGTCTTGTATTTTTTCCAGTATAATTTGGTCCTTTACTAGGGATTTTGAGGACCATTGCAAATTGCAAAATTTTTAGAAATGGCAAAAAAAAAATTTTGGGACACTCCAAATGCCTAGAGTACCTTCAATTTTTTACGTGTGTGGATTAGAAAAAATGAAAGCTACACAAATTATAAGAGATTTAGTTTCAATGGGGACAGGAATGAAAATACATAATCTTGCCACTTATCAACATATTTAACCACTGGGACCCATACAACGGTACAGTTGTTGGGTACGGTACGGAGTCTAAAATGCAAATAAGATGTAAAAGGTAATATCCGTGAAAGGTTCAACTTTTTCTCCTTTTCATGAAGTAAACTATGTACTTGTTTCTGGAGTTGTTATCTTGTGCTTTATATATCCGAGTGCCGAGGGAAAGTTTTGAAATGAAATGATATTTTGGGTGGCGCATGAAAGGATAAAAAAAAGTACATAATGTTAGATGGTATTGAAGTAAACAGTAGAACAGTAGAAGCTAGCTTTTCTGCGTAGTAAATAAACTGCTCAATGTTCTCCTCGTATCATCAGCACAAGCATAAACATTTTATTTTACAGGAAACCGAATGAAATTTGGGAAAGCATTAAATGGAAATGGGAATGAGGGAAACGAACAGGCACGTATTTATTTATGAATGTTCTTATGTGATCAGTTTTGTATTCAGAGAGATGGGAGTAGTAGTAGGAATAATCATGATGCTTTTTGTTAGATTGTATTGTATAAATACATTTCGCACAGTCTCTAGACTCTAGTCAAAAAGAAAAGGTGAGTACTGAATGAAAAAATATATACGCGCACATTTATTCGTATTTTTTCCATTGTTTCGAATAAAACTTAGTTTTTTGTTGTTGTGCTCCCTCCCTTGTTCGTGGGAAATAATACACCTTTCAACTTGATCGAAGAGAGTGTGAGTGGTAAATGTGCTTAAAGATCTCTGAAGTAAATAGGTTCGCTCGTTCAAACTTGACTTTTCGCGGAAATCCTTTGAAGCGCTTCGTCTCTTGATAGGCAACGAGTTTATCGCCTTTCTCCTGAGCAAAAAAGGTTTACTACTTATTTGTACAGTACAAAGGGAATCGGAGCAAGCAAGTGCATCCTACAGTACCAGTATTACAGCTAGTTGTACCAGCGAGCGCTTCAACAACAACAAAATTGCGCATAGACATATGACATTGTTGAAAAGGAAATCACATAATCCCTGTCGTCATAAATCAGTTGTTTCGTCGAGTATTTTTTCTCTGCAAAACTCTGTGGAACTAACTTTTTTTCTATTTAAAGGTGGAACTTGTTTGCCTCTTGAAAAGCTCTATTTCAACTGCTTTAGACTTCTCATTCAGAGAAACTCATTTAGATTATTTCGTTTGTCTGTCTGGGAAGATGAGGTAAACTTATTTGCTACTTACAAATATGTAATACGAATAGGTATATGTATTTAATATCTTTAGGTCGGTTATAGAAGCTACCTGATTGTAGTTGTCGGATGTTTGTCTCATCAGTTTTTTCTTGAGATTCGACTCGACTCGACTACATATAAACACATCCTGAATTTCTGATGTGAACAAGGTACAAGATTTCCTCACCTAATTGAGAAGATGAAGGAGACTTACCTAATTTAGCGAAGAAGCCATAAATAGTCGAGAAAGTTCAACAAAACTCTTGGTGTCAAAAATTCTTTTCCTCGAATGAAAGAAGATGCTTTCGCTGTTTTTATCTCCAAGGATGAGATATACATACCTGCATAGTGTTCGGGTATTATTCTACTATCAAGAAGATCCTAGCTACCTGTCCGTTGTTAGATGTGATGGAACAAGTATGTACTACTACATACATGCTTGAACGTAATCACTTTGGGTATATATTTTACTTTATGATGTATAGGGTGTCACATAAATCTTGATCGACTCATTTTAGTTTCGCTGCACATTTGTAATTTGTCTGAAGAAGCTAGGAATCCTTTTCCTTCGTAACAAACCTCGAGGATGATACCAGTACCTCTTCTATTCCCAAACGTTCCCATGGAGCTACTGGAGGAGGAAGGAAAGTGCTTCTTTATTAATGATTCTTCATCACACGAAGAGCATGTACTAAAATACGTCAAGAAGACGACAAGTAAAAGCTGACAATTAATTTCGAGCTTGGAGTGCGTCACATAGTTTAGTTTAAGGGTACCTTTTTACTCAATATTTACGTAGTCTTAAAAAGTTCTAAATATTAAATATATTACGTACATCGAGATAGCTTGATTGATGTGACGTATGAAACGTTTATGCTACTTCAATAGAAGCCTAACCACATGAGACATGAGGACTTCCTACGACTCCGAAATCAACGAAACGGCTTGAAACTAGCCTTGCTGAATTCGCCATCATGTCTAAAAAAAATATTATGCACACAATATTTTAGCTTGCACCTTGGAAAATTTTTTGCAGTACATGCGATTTACCTCTCCATTTAATACAATGAGGAATGATAAGTGGAAATAGCAGGCATGGGCAGTAAGAAAAGGAAAGGAATGGAAAGGTTGGCTAAAAATGTGCAGGTGGGCCAATAAAAACAGTGAATACATAATATCAAAACATTCGCATTCTATCATCCTAAATCATAATATGCAGCACGGAAAATGAAAAAACACTTGAAATTAAAATGTATGTAGTAGTTGCCACTGCCCAACCCTGACTGCTGAGATACTTTTGATGTTTAATATCTCCTAAATTAAGGAAAGACCAAGCTCTCATTCATATCTAGATTAATGTAATTTTTTTGCTCTTTCAGACAAATAAAACATCATGCCTCTTGATTGATTCTGGAGACTGAGACTTTAAGACATATGAAGTAGCAGTTATGATATGGGTGTGTGTTTAGTTGGATGAATTAATTCAACATTTTGAGACATTAAAAACCACTTGATTGAAGAGAAAGTAAACGTTTTCTGACAAAAAATACACTACTGTCTGATTTACAATCTGTCAAGAGCATTCTTTTTCTTAGAATAACTTCGAAAGATTTCTTTCTAAACACGTTGCGCATTGTTGAGAGAAATAGTGTACTTAGGTACTCAATACAATGTTCGTGTATCATAATATACAAGGAAGCACTTACTTAATTGGGAAGGAAATGACAGGAATAAACCTTAATGACGTGCTAGGAAGGAGCTCCGTTTCAAAAAAATCCCACGATTTCATCAAAAATGGATGGGGAACTTCATGCATAAATTATGATTGACATTTGTCTTCTGTCAAATTACACCATCCCATTTTGTAAAATATTTAAACAATGGCATTCCATTAAGATTTTGTCACCGCTACTTCTACTTACTATATCAGACATCTTTAACTTTCGTGGATGCACACCAAACAAAGCAAAGGTAGTATCGCTTCATCATCTATAAACCTTTTTACCAGCTTAACTAGATATGCATGTGCTACTTTTTTTGAGATCTCCATGAATTTTAAATGCACCCCGGAAAATATTCAGGCGAGTTAAACTCTTTCTCGGTTTGACTGAAACCGTAGCTGTAATATGGCAAGAGAACAAAGTACATGCATACAATTTTTTAGATAGTGGCTCAGACAGGGAAGATCAATTAAGCGAGGCTTAGCGTCCCCATTATTATCGTTGTGTTCATCGCGAAGAGATTATCTCCATCATGATAATCACTGTCTTTCCCTGGATCTGCTATCTTCGCTTGTACTAGATACTACCAGCACCGTTAAAAAACAAGCCTCGCTTACTTTAACCAACTCATTAACTCGTACGCATGAATAAAGATCAGTTCTAGCACTCACGAAAAAAAATCGCTTTCTGGTCTTCGTCACGTTCGATTGCATCATCGTCAACACATTTCTGTTTATAACTGGATGTAGAAATGAGAGCATGCATGGATGTTCGTAGGATAAGAATTTGTGCGATAAAAGCGAAGAGATGCGGCATGGCTGGCACTGCTATGGTAGCTTCACAAAATACTTTCACCAAGAAATGGTTTTGAAAGATATCTAACTTTAGATACAGTTCCAGCAACAAATTGAGAGCGGAGGAAATGAATGGCTTGGAAGAAGTTCCCTGTACACATCCTTTATCCCAATTCTATCATTTGAATAGATTGATAATTGACTTGGAGCGTACAATTGAGAGCTTCCGGATGGAATGGAAGTCCCTGAAAAGGATCGTTTGCTTTGTTTGGCTCTCCTGACTGCTGCGTAATCCAGCCAGACCACAGACATAATGATAAAGAAAACTTGCGAGTGACCGCTCGCTACTTATATTGATGTCCAAGGGAAGGCAGCATGAGAGAAAGAGCATCATCGCAATATGGGACCAAAACACAAGCTACATAGATGCCTCTACTTACTTAGGTATGTATATTAGAAATTATGCAGCTTCCACGCTGAAGGAAAGAGGTCCATATTTTTTTTGAAAATGAGAATGATGAAAGTGAAAAGGAGTGTGAATTCACGATAGTGGAAGTGGATTAGATCCAAAGAGCATGAAGGGAAAGCATCCGAAAAAGAATCCGTTTTTGAGTCAATGAATTCTCATTGTGAAAAGATGAATTCTCTCATTTCTTTAGAAAAAAAAGAATAAAATGATAGCAAAGACTTTGTACCTTCTGCTATCATAAAAGTTTTATTCGGCACCAGCACCACCACTTATTTATTCTGGGAATATAGCAAGGTAAGTACGAAATATCCAACGAAGTTTGTAAGAGAACTCTTATTTTACTATGGAAATTCCTTCACGTTAATGCAAAATTTCATGCCGCTTCAAAGGAATCGTTTCAAGTATTGAGAGATTACTTTCTATGAAATTACAGGGCTCCTTTTTTATCAGTAGAATTTACAAGTGTACTGTACTTATGCTCGTTCATTCGTGTTCACATGATTCCTTTGAAAATTTCAAGATAAAAAAATGCGATAAATATGCTTAAACAGTTCAAACAAAGTTTTCGTGTTTGAGAGAGGCAGGCTTCCTCCTCGTTGCAATTTTCAGGCGAGGCTGTCTTCGGAATAGAATACTTAATCACCTTTATGCATTACTAACCTACGGATAAAATGTGAGGATATTTGCTTCGAAGATTACTTATTCCGTCTCATGTAGCGTTTATTTTTTTCCATGTTTGTTTTGATGACTTGCAAACTTTTCAAACGTTTCTCCTACAAATAATACCTGCTACATGGTACTTCCATTTATGCATGCTTGTTGTAGATATACTTAGTTTAAGAAATGACTTTCAAGAAGGCCAGAAAAGCATGCTTGAAAAAATGCCACCGCCTCTGCTGAACTGGAACCATGTCCCATGTTCACATGCAACAGTATCAGTGAACGGAAGTGAGAAAAGTCAATTCAATAACTTCTTTAGTAAAAATGCTGATGCAGAATCAAGAAGAGCAGTTCAAGTGACCAGTATCTAAAGGAGAATGTTAAAAAAGTTCTATGTGCCTCTGCATCTGGATTTTAAGCATCACAAAAATAGAAATTCCAAATGATCGGATCTTTGGTGGTGGTGGGAAGAAAGGGGGAAAAGGAAGGTGCCTTTGAGCGTACTCCTTTCGTATTGTATTTGAGAAATAAAGGTAGGGGGAAATAGCTCGGAGGTAGTTTCCACTCCACTACAGGCTCGTCTCCTTATCTATCTTCGCCACGAGACTGCCGTGCCACTGCTGCATTCACTGCACTAAACTGGTTTCATTTTAGTTCTAGACCACCGCCACCATAATCATCTACGTAGTTCGTCTCCGTCCTCTTTTGAATAGTACATACATAATACATAGTAGAAGAAGAAGATGAGCAAACAATAAGTGCCCCACTGTTTTTTTCCAGGGAGCAGCCAACATATGAGCGAAACAGATGAGTTTTATAGCCCTCAGTGCCGAATTTTCTTTTCCTATATTTTTTTGTCGTTCGTTCGTTGCACCAAAACGCCAGCACCATAAAGAAGCAAGACAACGAAAAGGAAAAACGACAAGACTCACTCTCTGGCTCACTCACAATTTACAATCAAGTCCAGAGAGAGTAAAAGTTGGTGGTGGTGGTTGCTGCTGCTGGCTGCTGCTGTATTGTATAATGCAATGCACTTTATGTAATGTGTAGCGCCTTTTTTTCTCTTCCTTCTCCATTATCATTTTCATTGAAGGAAGGTCCTTCCACTTTAGTATTTCGCATCACCACATCAGTATTCTATCCATTCAGCTAGAGTTTTTATTTGCACTGAGAAGGAAGAGCCTGCGAAGAAAACGGAAAGCCATACATCACGTCTGAATAAAAATAGTTTGCTCTGGCTCTGGCTATGGCCATGGCTTGTCTGTTTTCATATCTTTGAGGAGTTATATAAATGTGGTCGGTCGGATGAGGAGGAAAACCATACAATATTTTTTTGGAGATATTGTAATAGATTGAGGTCTCTCCTCCATCACAACTGGAGCTACATATATTACTTCATCATCATAGAAGAAATGCTTTCCCTTCTAGACGCAGTGCATGATCGATCTTTCCAACCTCTTTGCTTTATTACATTTGATTCAAATTTGTTACATGCCAGGAAAAAAGTAAAGGGGAAAGGTTCTTATTTTCAGCTGACCCTCTCCTTCTTGAGCTGTTCCTGGAAGGAGAGAATCGAAATCGACTTGCATGACTTCATGATATATCATGAATACAAAACACTGTATTTTCCATATGGAGCTGACAGACGACACGAAGCGCGATGGCGATACACATCAATGCAGAGATTGTTGGGTAACAAGAAGGCAACGCAACGCTAACGCCATACATTAGGAAGACGAGTGAAAGTACTTTTACTATGTCATTAGTCATTAGCTCAACTTTCTATTAATATCTAAATAATGCGGAATACTGAATTTGGTTCATTTCTAAAGCTTCGTGGGTATTGGTGGGAAAGCCTCACAAACTTTATGGCTGAAAGTGAGTTCATGTTACGACAGAATAACATAATATATTATTCTGATGGAGAACAATAAATAGTTTGATGAGATTTTGAAAAGCATACAATAATATATGGCATCTAGGCAATGATACCGACATGGACGCTCATACGAAAAGGAGAATCGATTGGAAAGAGTTTTTTTGGAAGTCATGTGGTTGCGTTCCCACTCCCCCATAATTTTCTTTTATTTTAGAAATGAATCCCCACAGACTTATGAGTTTGAAGACAACAAACAAATTTATTTGCGTCATTAAGTAGTGCTTCACTCTAAAATTTCTTTTTTCCTTGAGCCTCTTCATGTGTTGCTACAGAGGTACCGTCACTTGTGTCTGTAGCTGGGGCAATTAACAAAGTATTAACTTTTCGAAGCACGCTATTAAAGCCCATAAACCTAGAGGCGAATCCCTGGTGGTTGCGATGATAAAAGCGGAAGTAAAGTAGGTCATACTCATAAGCATGAATAAAGGTATCTGAACTATAATAGTAAAAATGTGATTCACGTGGAAGCATCGGGAAAACGTTTATTTCTCTAAATCTCTCCATTAGCAATAGAATCCATTCCATTTCCATTCGCTCCACCGCACACATTTTATTTTTTTCAAATGAACAGGTAAAAATACTGAATACCTTATTGCATGTGTAACTGCTAAATGGTACTCCTTCCGCCCATTCTCCATGCCCCCATAACCCCTTCCTCTGAATGGGTCATAATATATTGCAAATTATTCCTTGAAAAGTTTTTTTTTCAGCCTTCTTCACAGTTCAAAAGATATAATTTAGCTGAAAGTGACATGAAGTGGAACTTGTCACGAATATTTCATGACCATTAACATGCGTCCGTGAAGCCAGCAGGAGAAGATGGAGAGTAAGGCGGCGTAAAAGAATTACTGCTAAGGAACTGGTGGCTCTAGCTTTTTTTTGTTTTCTTCCCTCTCCGCCCAGTACAGTGCTTAGTTAAATATTTAAACAGAAAGTTGCCAACTTGTACGTTGCAATAGTCGTCGTAAATTGTAAATCCACCAACATCCCCACCACCATCATCACATTTATATTCACTGTTTCGCTTTGTATATACATACATACATTAATGTTGCATTACATTTCATTGCAGACGCAAAGTTTCGCAGTTGACGCAATCTTATACTCACTCATTTTGCCGCGGGATGAAGAAAACTTTAAAAATGGACGAGCGACCAAGTAAACAGATTAAGAGAGAGTAATAATTTCACTTATTTTTGGGTCAGTAAAATGCTGGAATCGCCCGCTGTCATTGTTCCTGTGACTGACTTCCTAGCCAAAAAAAAGACTCCAAATCTTCATCGTCTTCTTGCCACTAATGTGTTTAATTTTCCCTCAAAAAAGTTTTCCTTTCGCTAATTGCTACTTTTCAACTTTTCGTCATACTTTTTTAATCGTCACTTTCCTCACACACAACACACCGCCACAGTCCCCAAAAGGAGAATTTCGAGGATTGGATAAAGTACACAAGGAAACTAAATTCCTTAATCTTTCTAATGGACGCTGAGAATGAGGATAATGACCATGCAAATCGCCAGTGAATCTCAATGGCTCGAGATGCGGCACTTGTTATGGAGGAAATAAATACATAATCATAACGCAATCCCAATTTTGGCCCTCCCATCCATCTACCTCATTTGTTTTTCGGGAATATTCATAACAACCACAACCACTGCATCATAATTACTGTTACTTAGGATTGCACGGACGAGCATTGTAATGCATATTTACATTTGTTTTCTTCCCAAAATATTCATTGAAACATGCTACACGCTGACAAGCACCCATGATCACAGTCACCGTCCATACAAAAGCAGAATTCTCAGGTTTGTATGTGATAGCGGCAGCATTAAATTGATTCATCGTTTTGCACTCATGTCAGTCGGTTAATATCTACGAAATAAATAAATCCTAATAAATACGGTAATTCATATTCCAAATCGAGATTCTAATCATCATTATTTTCGTCAACATACCGTAATGCATGTTCGACAACATGCAGTAAATAGAGCAAATACGATGACTAGATAATGAGTTAATAATGATGATGATGAAAGTAAGCATTCGACACAAGACTAGAAAGCATTACCAAAAAAACAATACTTCATATACATTTCCAATATCTATCGGCTCCGTATTTTTTGTTGAGCCTACAGAATTGAAAGTAATGTAGGTTAGGAGAGAAATCAGAACACACCTTGTCAAAGCTTTAAAAAAATCAGACTCTATGATGTATTAATTCGTTGAGGATTAACTTCATTAGGATTACGCGGTATAGCGTAAATAATTTATTTTGCTTTGCGGGTGGAACCGCACCGTAGGCCTAGTGATGCCATATGAAAATTAACCGACACAATCGGCCCCTTTCTATTGTTACAGTTCGTTAAAATTTTCAAAGAATCTCAGGAGTAAAGCAAGTCTACATTGGTTTTCGAGCCTCACGAATCGACTGGAAAATTTCAAATTCAAGTTTAGATGATTTCCTCCCCAATCAGTTCTGTTAAAAATCTAGAAATATATAAACACAGTAGGTGCATATCCCTGTACTATCTTTGACTATGGTATAACTTCGATTGAATGGTAAATATTTCCAAATATAGGTCCAGGAACAGATGCGATGCAGTAGTGATTTATAAATAACATTTCTCTCTTTTTTTCTGGCTGTTCCTGCTTACTACTAGCAGTACACATACATAATTGCAGTTTTTCTGCGAACTTATTATGAGAAAATAAAGATGCACGGGGAGAGAAAAGGAGAAAATAGGAGACAGCTTCTGCATACTTATTAAACCGACTACCGACTCGGTCCTACTTTTTTTCTTCTGCTTCTTCCAACTGCGGAAAGAAATCAAGAAAAATGAGCATTATAAATTTTGTATAAAAACTATAATATAGACATAAGTAGAGGAAGCCTTATTTCATGAGAGAAAAGGGAGCTAATGCTCTTTGTAGTTGCAGACTTGCGACATTAACTCTGATTTTTAAAAAAATGTTTTTTTATTATTCAGACTATACTCGTTTTAGAGACAAAAGAGAGAACTTACAATACCTACTTATTGAAGCCAGCGTGTTTTAGTTTTGAGTGTGAAGCTTTCACTAAGAACAACATTTCGAATTTTCTTTCGCTTGTGAGGAGGAGTGAGTCACCGTGTGTATTTTGTCAACCAAGTAGTAATCTTTTTCTGATGGAGATGGTTTCTTCTGGTTTAGAGAAAGAGATTAGGTACGTATGTTTTTTCGTGTAGCGTGTAGCCCAATCTTTTGTACCTGCTCAACTATAACTAAAGAAATGGTAAAAGTACAATAAATCCTTTTTTTTTAAATATTCATGTTGTACGCAGTCATAAGCTTAAAGCTACCCACCTAAGCCATCATTCTACCGGGAAGGAAGACGACTGGGAAAAAATAAGAAAGGAAAATTGGAAGCTTTCATTTCTAATATTTTTTAAGAAACGGGAAAAAAAATTTTTCCTTCCTTCAGGTACATAAATAGGGATGCATGGGAAACTCGAACTGCCGAGATTTTAATTATTTTTTATAATGGATCCACATCCACTTTCGAAAATAATACACGGCAGTTGCTCTTACACGCTTTTCACTACGGTAGAGTAAACATGTATGGAGGCAGATGCGATGCATGTAAGTTCCTCGTCGGTTTTTCTTTAATTCGCTAACATTTTTCATTTGCAAACAAGGGCATCTGCAGCGGAGCATATATAATATGGGAATAGGTATTAGTGAACATCCGCACTAATAAAGGATCTACTTTCCTGCTGCGACCTCTTTCAATCACAAAGAATTTTGAAAGGGTGGGTGAGAAGAAATGGAAGGAAAGCCACTTGATTACTACTATTCCCTTTCTCCACATGAGCCTCCAGATCCTTTTACAATGCGAGAATTCATACTGGCATTTCCTCAACAGATCTCAGGAACCTGACTTTTTCCGGCTACATCATTAAATTTCCTCATCCAATTTTTTTTTGCGCTCACGACAGAAAACGAATAAATTTGTTTGTCCTTGAAATTGTAATGTCCAATTACCATACATTTCTTTGTAAAGAAATGTTTTCCATCTTTGAATTGACAAGTTTTGGATTGGACGAAACAGGTAACTTGTGCAATGGAATTGGGAGTGGTGACTATGGAACTAAGAATTAAATGGAAACCTGGAATGACTAATTTCGAGTGTAACCCTCAAATTCACGATGAATTCGATATTGGATATGTGGTTCTTGAAGAATGGAGGGGACGCTTTCGCAACCCTCCTATATTTTTCAATGCCTCCTCCGAAGACGAAACTTGAGAAGTTGTTTGTTCTCTTGTTTTCAATTTGCAGAATCTACGGGAGGAGGGCGTTTCGCAATATGCAATTTAATGGATTACTGCTTACAATTGAATTCATTCTGGCGGAGAGAAAATAAAGTTGGAAAGTTGAGGATGATGATGTCGTTGATGATTGCGACTTTCTTCGTAAGCCCATTGTCCAACTAATTGTAAGAGGAATTCATTATGCCGACGACGAAGTGATTTTTATGTAGGATGTTGGTTTTGAGTGAGCGATTTAATATGCAATTTTGGAATGCTAATGAGAGTTCACTTGTCCCGTCCTTCTAAACAGAAATCTTCGTCATCAAACTTCGTCAAAAGGATATTCCAAGAATGCGAAAGAAGAAAAAAATATTATTTACGAAGTACTACATAAGAAGCTATTTTTCTCGCTTTCTACTTTCTTTTTGGAAAAGCTTTTCCATGACGTTGTTTCCGCGGAGAGCCATGAAGCTTTTTTCTTCTACACTAAATCGTTTTGCAAGACTTGTTGGCCTCCTGGCTCCTATCGATAATAATAGTAGTTAAAGTGAACTCAAACAATCTTAATGGTCGAATGGATGGTAAATTATTTTTTTTCGGAGATGGAATCTCTTTTCAAAAGAGCACGACGATGGTGATGCGATGATGACGATAATGATGATGTTTTACGATCAAGCTGTAAATTCAGCTATACAAAATAGAAAAAAATATATAGTGAGCATTATTATAGAAAACGTTCCCAATAAACGATAATTTAAAACTGGAGAGAGAAATCTATCTTTGGTTTGACTTCTCTCCCTCGACGCTCGCACCGAACAAGATCCAATAATCCTGCATTAATGGAGCATTTGAAGAAGCGCTTGAAACCTAATACTGCCCCCATTAAGCGTTTATGTTTGCAGATCGTGCCATAGACCATCATCAGAGATTTCTAAGGCTGAACGAGAGTACTATAAACTGACTACTAGATACGCTAGCCACCACCGCACACAGTCGAGTATGCACACACTCACACACTGAATTCACTTTCACTTGCTTCTCCTTGCTCAAGTCAACATTGATTAAATATTAATGAGGCGCTCATCACTTTTTCATCCAGCAAAATCTTGCCAACAACGAGAAGAATAAATATAGAGTGAGCCTTCCATTCAACCTATGTGGAATAGCAATAGCCCGCCTTACAGCATTTCATCACCGTTTCAAATAAAACCAGAGTCAGAGCAATATAAATGGAGAAACAGTTCCAGTTCCAAACAAATACAGACCCCTTTCATTTTTTGTTCTCCCTTAACGTAACAACCACTCGCTATTTTTATAATCTTCCACTCAGATCGAGATTTATGGAACATGGAACCATGTTTCTCAGTAGGAACACGAGAACACCGATGATAGTGATGATGATGAAGGAAGACTTTTTCCGGAAAGAAATAAAGAATAGTGCTTGCTCTCAACCTCAATGTAGCGGTACACGCGAATGTACATTTCCTCCACATTTTCGATGCCTTCCCCCTGACAAGTTTTGTGCTGTGATGTCACTTTCTCTTCACAACGAAAGTAGATCAATAGTAGTACTGACGTCTTAAAAACCTTTCAAATTTTAACCTTGTTCTTGTAATTTTATTATGTATGTAGTGTGGTTTTATTATGAGCACCGTGTCGTGTCATTACTTTGTTTTGTCAGAACATTTCTCTCTGGTTCTAGCAAACCATCAGTGACACATCTCCGGATGGATATTGTGCACCAATGTTGTGATGCATCTATGCATTCTGCGCTTCACAAAACGAAACAATGGATTAGAACACTGTACTGTACTTACTCAGGAAAGTAGTCATGTTTTCTCCCAGGGAATTGCCAAGAAATTGCGTGGTGATTGCGACTTAGCTATTGTTGTTGTTGTTGCTGGTGGTGTTTTTGTTGTTGGTTTTTATGCAGAAAGCCTTCTATCTCTTCTAACCAAGCACGAGTCAGAAAAGAAAAAACTTTTCAATTTTTTATGAAACGAACAATACAGCGTAAGGAAAATAAATAGTTCCAAACACAAACACGTTATGTCCGGCACATTCTATCCGCATACTTCTCCCCTTGTTTTGCGTGAAGATATTTTTATTGTTCCCAACTGCTTCGTGGAAGAACACATACCTATTACCTATACCTAATATGAAAGCATGATAGATGTATATGTACTTGCGGTCTCCCGTAGGAAGAGGAGAACCAAGTGAGAAGAAAAGATGTGGACATAAAAAAACAACGTATTGGACGTAGGTATATATTTTCTCACTAACGTAAGTATAAGTTGAGAGAAGAATTGTTACAAACAAAGAACAAAGACAAGTCATACCTAGATCCTGAAAACTCCGACAAAACCTTGAATCAACATGCCAAGCCATTTTTAGCGAAAATTGACCAGGATCTCATGAGCTTTTTTATTTGAAGAAGAATGCATACATGTGAATGACTGACTACGCATGCAATATAATATAATAGTTGAACCATATATTACTTAGTCCTTGTTAAAGAGACAGTGTTACATAAGCACATCTCAAAATTACTAAAGATGGGCAATGTGATAGTGGTGATGTGACTGTGATGATAAGCCATAGTCAAGCTTGGACGGTTTTCTTTCCTCGTATGAAAAAAATATACTGACGACATCATCATCACATTCCCTCCCTGTCTTATTCATCAGGTTATGTAAGCTGAGGCATGCCACCTATATTTATTTAATATCATGTCTAACAAGCGGGATTCATATTATGATGAGTTAGCAGAGACAAAAAAATAACATGCTTTGCCTTGTAAACCTCCAACATCCATCTTCCTAAAATGCTAGGACAATGTCGAGTCGACGACTACGAGTGAGCAAAAATGTACAAACAATACGTAATTTCTACGCAGGAGAACGAAGGTAAAGCACGACATCTTTGTCATCTTCCTAATAACATCATCCATACTTGCAAATTTTCCTAAAAGTGGTGTGATATGTATGTACTCACGTGGAAGAAATGTATCTTGTAAAATAGAATAG
>JAHZNI010003083.1:0-10835 GCA_027744415.1 Seira ritae
CATTAGCAAACTTTACCAAACTTCAGAGAGCATGCCTACATAATATTATGTACCTAAATATATCTAGCGCAGCAATCTTACAACCATTTAATGGCTCCGACACCTAAAACAAAGCGTTTTATGTCTTTAGTGCCATACTATGCTCGTTTCTTTTGCTAGTCTTCCCAAAATAACAAATTTAATTTGCTTAGCGTTTTAGCACTCATTATGTTGGTTTTTGATGTGGAATTCAATAGCTATTTTCGTGGAGAAGGGAGTATTGACGTCAACTCTCCCGGCTATGACTAATGAAGCATTTTTGGCATTTGCATGGTAAAAAATTGTGTAATTTTAGGCTTACACGATGTGACATCGTTCTAAAAATATGACCAACGTTTCAGACGCACGAAAGTTTAATGGATGTTAACCAAGCGTACAACGAGTAATGTTCGAGAGTTTTATTGTTGAATCGAAAATGAAATTAGAAGGATTGAGCTAATATAAAAGCTAATGAAAACACTATGTCTATTTACTTACTTATGTACTGTTTAGTATTGCTCAATCATTATATCTGCTTAAAGCCAAAAGAAGGTGAAAGAAAGGACAAACTCAAAAACGGCATCATGGAAAATTAAGAATTATTTTTATATTATTGCTACAACTTCCAAAAAAGTTTGATTGCTTCATTTGAAAATCTACACAGCACATAATATTTTTATGTACTCTTCATAGTTTGCATTCGTATTTTAGAGGTTTGTTAGTCTTTTGGGCTCACATGTGTCGATAGCTGACATGCACCGTGTAATGGATCATACCTTCGATTAAACTGCTTTTTTCGATTCCTCCAAGTTTCTATCGATTTTATACATGCTGCTCATTCAAAACTTGGTTGATGCGGTTTGGGATGGCACAATTGCCGTGTTTGTTGCATTATAAAATTCTCTGCATTGATCATCTTTGTATTACTAAATTATGAGGAGAAAAGGTAAAATAAAATACAAATGTTTGAACTTTTTTCCAATGAAAGGGTGCAGGTTTCCTTTTCCTTTGAACCTTTCTTTGTTGACAGCTTACATAATTTTCAAATGAACACCATCATCCAACGTATGTACCTTTGTTACGTATCCCTCTCTGATGTTTGGTAAAATGGAAGGAAAGTGCAAGGATGGGGCTATGAATACTCTTTCCAAGAAAGTCAGACAGAAATAAACATTTTCCAAGATAAATGGGAAACGCGCGACTTTTGCGAAGCAATAAAATCTGGAAGATCAAATAAACCTGGAGACAGCCCAGAACCATAATGTGTGAGGCATCAGTCGAGGGAAATAATGTCCCTGGAACGGTGAAAAATTGCATGAGTATGTGGTTTGTTCTTGCTGTCGAGATTCATCTCGAGTCAGTTTTACTTGTTCTGTCAACACCCAGATGGGTATGGGTATCTGAACATTTTTACATCTACCTATACTATACGAGAGGTACGCGGGAACGGGCATTATTTCATTTTGAGTTGGAAGATCCCTCCCCTATTGCATCATTATTGGGTTAGGTGATATATCACGAGGTAGAAAATGGTCCCAAATGAAGCGAAAATAAGTGCATTGCGTTCGTGCATGACTGAATATATTTTGTGAGACTATTGTAATGCTCGTGTGGATATGCTAAAGTAAAACTGAACTTTAAATAGGCTTGAAAATGATTGAATTTAGTATATCTCTTATGGCATGGCTTATCAAGTTTTTGGGCTCGATACATTTGTAAGTTTTATGTTAGACATGCTGTCTCGCTTAATATTTCGTCGTGTTCTTTCTTGATGTCGCTTCAGTTCCGGCTCATTTTACCCTTGATAAACTCTGGGCTTTTGAGTTTTGGTGCATTTCAAGTAAGCATAACATGTACAAAGTAAAAGTCAAGTTGCATTGTCATGATGTCAACGGATTTTCTCCGCCCACTGCATGTACTCTTCATGAAACTGAATTGATTTCTCAGGAATGCTACAAGCTCAGTATTCTCATCCTCTATTTAGGACATAATATTGCTCTTCCAACCAACCACTACATCTGATAATATTTAAATGATATTAATTTCATCATTGTTACACACCTTCTGTCGAAACTTCGTGAGAATGAGAATCAAAATTTGAGCATAATGAATACAGTGGAATATTACGATATGCATAAAATACACAGAATCGAGATCAGAGAGGTTTCAGAGATCTTTTGCTTCGTCACTTCTGAAGTAATTTGGCGAACAGTTTTCGTGCTACGTGCTAACCTTGCTAAGATGTGCGCCAAAATGTTCGATGTCTCATTTTCTATAGCAAGTAAAAACCATATCAACAGGCTTGTTCGTTTCCATTTCATATCGCCTTCTTATTGTGTGCATTAAATTTTGGGTGGACTTACCGAAAATGTGTATATACGGCTTCCGATTGTTCCGAAATACGCTTTGCAAAGGTACTCGAGTAAGTTATTTGAGTAGCAGTGGTAAACCGAAAATTATTTTATCGACGAATATAGCGGATTATTTAGAGGATCTTAGCTGTCCCAGACAGCAATTCCAATTACATTCTACTCCATAAACTCGAGGCTTTGCATTGAACTGAACCTTTTCAAAGATTGTGCAACTTTTCGTTAAGCCATATAGAATTGGAAATGTAGGTAAAGTAGTATTTCCAAATCGTTATACTCAACATTAGGTAAAATAGAAGAGCTCATAATTAACACAACAAAAAACTCAATTATATCCTCCATTCTTCTCTAGCGTATGCATGTTTACAACGAAACCAAAAGCCCCGAAGGATCGCTGATTGGAGTGATGATGATGTAATCCGTAATTTTCTGGAGGCCACACTCTTATGAATTTTGTCGTTTGATTAATCAGATTACTGGGAAACAGGAGTAGGTATGTAGGATTGTTCTCCCGTAGGACTTTTTGGTTGCTTAATCCTTCATTGCATTATTGCATCAGCACGTAATCTGATTCAAATGCTCACTTGGCAAATCAAATTTTCTGGTTCTGCGAATCGCTTTAATTTTCAGCTAGTGAAAGCATCACATTGTTTCAGAGCGATCCGTAATCCATACCTTAAAAAATGAAGGTAAATTTCGGGGCAATGAAAGATTTGTTTCATGTAATTTTTATCGCAAATATATGACATATGCTTTGGTATCTTTATTATGTATAAATGTAAGAGATGATCTTTTTGTGTTTTGAAATTCTGATGATAAAGTAGTTCTATTGCTACATAGCTCAATTTGAAATAATAAAGTTAATTTAAATTGCAAATTACTACCCAACTGCACCCAAAAAATCTGGTTCCCAGAACAAGATGAGATTCTGGAACTTTTCTGACCATTTTAAGATGTCACTTCCAAGCAAAAGAGGATTTCAGGAGGATAAAAAGCAAACCTCTGATGTTTTTTATATTCCGCGACTTCCAAAACTGTTTCAATAGGTACATGAAAAATTCAGAGATTTTTTGTGATATGAATTATTCAGATTCTAACTTGAAATAATTTTATGATGAAAATGTTGAATGTTTTATAAGCCTGCTTCTGCTGCATACAACTATGCATAATGAATAGTCCAGAAAGCCTCCTATCTTAAGCCTATTTTCTAGGTCTAGTGAACATTATTTTAACCTCTTTAGGCATAGTACTATTACTGTTATGTAACTATCAAAGCTGATTAATGCAGCCTTTCATCATCTTCTAAAGGTAGCTCATTTTGGGGTAACAAGTTTCTTTTACTATGCAGTAAGGAACTAATACATAAACGATCAAAAGCCTTGTCTGGAAAATCGTATGTATTCTGCATTGATATTCCATTTCCATATTTCCATTCAGAACAAATACGAATCCACGTTCAAGCTTTAATCCACCCACCATATTTCATATGTATATTAAAATGCTCAGAAATTGCTAAAGACTTGTTCTTATAGTGGGTAGCAACGGGTCATCGCTCTCTGTTTATGTCCTTGGCAACGGTACTCTATTTAATACATATACCTACTCATATCAATCATTTTCTTGATAAGAAAGTGCTCCACATCTGTTTGATCTTGCTCCATGAGGTCCTCATTTTTCCCTTTAGACGTAAAATGTTGAGTTTAGTACTCTGCCGTTCCTTAACCCATCCGCCCTTGAAAAGATCTAGTGCAAGGGCCGAGTCCAAGCTTCTTCATGGTCGACCCCGCATATTTAAAACTGACATTAAACGATGTATCCTCATGGACCATGGACGGAGTTGGTCCTGGATGGAGTCAAGGCATCAGCCAATCGAATTACCTGCATCAAAATCATGTTAACCTTTTAGTCTTCCTAGAATATTGAAGTTCGATTTTTTAGATTTGATTTAGTATAGGTATGTTGAAATTGTTAAAGTAATTCAAAGAACAATTTTATTCATTCATATGTTAGTTCCGTTTTGAGGAAAGGCCAAAAAAGGAGTTTCGAAAGTACTTTAACATTTCGAGTAGTTCTAAAACGTAATGTCAGCATTTCGATTTTGATCTGATATTTCATCGCATCAACCAAAATCTCTTAAAGCGTATAGGGTTGAAAGATATTGCTTAATTCTGAATCATCAAACTGCAAAGAAAATAAAAACTAATGACGATTTTGTCAAAGTCCTATCCTAGCATGTTGACGGGACAGATTCCGGTCTATTCGGAAAGTTTGTTTTCGCTCCGCTTCGAGTCAAAGTAGCATGAGCTTTTCCCAGAAATGTATTGGTAAATGGGTAAAGAATATTTGTAAACATGGTTAAATCAAACTTTTAATGAAGGAACGGTTATTAGAAAAGTTGCTTTTAATGAAGTGGCATTGGATTCTCCGAATTTTTCTAAAAGTGAGTTTTCATCGTCCATCAACGTTTGTAGCAAAATGGTTTTTAGATTTGTCACAGTTGAAGTCATAAAAAGTTGAAAAAATATTTGAAAGGGCATTTTGTAGCGGGTACTTGTAGGTGGTCGACCACGCATTAAAATTTCATGCCATTTATATCAAATTGTTAATTAGCCTTCGGAGAGATTTTACCGCATTAGATTTTCAAATTACTGGAGCATCTATTTATTTTTTGAATGCCGACCTTAAATGGTAAAAGAAACCCAAACTTCATCCGCAAACTACCAATCTGTGTTGTTAGAACAGTTAGACGGAAGGTTTTCGCATTTGGAGAATACCGGAGGTGTGGCTCCCTGGGAATTATTTCTCTTCCGTGCCGAAATAAATAAAATTATCATTGTGAATTGTGTATTCTTACACCGTCCCCAGAAGTACACTTACGGATTCCTTTGTAATCCTTGGGAAAATGAAATAATCTGGAGAAAATCAGAAGGAACGAGCTCGTGAAACCATGCTCGGGAAAGAGAGTAATTTTTCACTTGAGTCAAGAAGAATATACCTTTCTTCGTGATACCTTTCTTTTCCCAGCTAAAGGCAGGGAAGGCTTTTTATGTTTGTTTGTTTGCTCACTCCCGAAATGATATATGTATGCATTATACATTATAGTAGTAGAGAAAGGAGAGCCGGTCCTGTAAATATTTGGACAGAGAGCGAGTGAGACGGAAAAAATACAATTAGTTTGTTTCTCCTTCTCATTGTTCACCTACCCTGAATAAATTTTTTAAATCATTGAGGATGAACCTTGTTTTGATTCAAAAGCGGCATCTTGTTCTCTTTCATTTGGCCTCGAATGACTCTTGATAAGTTTTAAAGTTGTCTTGCTGAGTGAGTGCTTAGATTTCGCTTGAGTCCCTATTCCTATCACAATTAATCAGTTTTGCGATGAAAGATGTTATTTCATCTTATCGATCAGAAGAGTGAGGTTGTTTGCGTGCTTGTTCCTCGTTCCTTCTTGAAATCATTGATCTATTGCTAACGTCATGGACATTGTGGGGAAAGTCGTTTTTCCAGTTCTATATGTACCTTGCACTGCACGTCCATCGACCGACCACACGGCACTATTTATCACTTGTTCTGTCTATTTTTAAAGACAATCAGAGCAAATTGCTATTTCTTTACCACGCCACTACCAAAAAAGAAAAACAATTACTTTAAGACAGTCTTGCGTGATACATTATCATTACAAAGTTTAACATTTTTCCGATACGTTCCTTCCAGTTGTCAGAGAAGCTTTCTTCTTCGAGAAAACTAACAAAAAAGGAAAATATCGCGAGGTATTTTTATCCTCATTTGAATTTATGTAAAGCACAAAAAGGAGACTTGAACAAAGCTTTCTATGGATGATCCGTTTTTAGCATGGTCCATCTCTATTCGTGCGTGTTCATGGTCCATCTCTATTCATATCCACTGTCCCCCACCACCTTTCACTATTGCATACCAGAACTACCAACTCGACTCATTCGCAAATTCAGTGACGAAGCTCAATGGCAATATGAATAGCAAATATTTGAAGAGAATAGGGTTCATTGCTATTGCTACTACGATCGTCGTCGTCTCAAGTGTGTTTACTCTTTTTGGGACGGTATCTTACTTTCATCTGGTGATATTATTTAGTATGTATATATTTTATATGCACGCATCTACCTAATATGTACATTTTTTTTATATTTCACTTTTTCATTTTGGAGCCATCCTAGTATTTCGTAGTAAACAAGGTAGAAATTTCTCCAGTTTAGCCAAACATTTACAGAAAACGAATGATAAATATATTTATGCTTCGCTTTTAAAGGAAGAAGCGGATGTGTACGGATGTATGTATACTGTATGAATTGCCTTTAAAAAATACTTTTTTTCAATTCTAATACTTTTGACCTCTCGCAAAACTTAAATCAGATTCGGTTAGGGTGAAGTGAATTCAACATTGCCGAGATTAAATAAAACATTAAGCTTAAAGTTGAATCTCAAAGCGAAATGCATATTAGTTTTTCATGAGTGAGGCTTGAGTAAACCTTTCCAGCCTCCCCGTTTTAACCGCGCCCTCATAGTCAGTCGGATGTGGGATTTATATAAAAATAAAACCCTAAAATTAATCTCGATTGACATTTCTTTTTTAGTTTTAATTATGTGTAATACATATTCCTATTCGTTTCAAATATATGTGCACAATGTATTTTCTTTTGCGATAATGTGTAAAATTAAAAGTCTCGGCATCAATTATAAAATTATCTACCACATTTTCACGACAACATCCCAAGGCCATTCAATCTACATCTACATTCATATAATGTTGTGCATGTTTAATATTTAGGGAATGAATGTTTCAGGTAGAATTAACTGAATACCTGAATTTGAAAACTTGTCTCCGTAATATTTGCTTTAAAATAAATACTGGTATGCACAACACACAACGCATTTCTTCACTTTATTCAATCTCTTTTGGATATTCCAGCCTGCAGACAGAGTACCACCGTTGACTCAAACTTTTCTAAAAGCTCTCCTGCTCATTTTGGTATGACAGGACCAAAAGGAAACTTCTAATAGAGTTTTGCTTAAATTTTGGATGAATTTATGCTTGAATTTAAGAGCAACCGAAACCGAACCTATCTATTTTTAAAATGGGCGTCTGTTTGTAAAAAGCCATGTCATTACATGGCATACTGCGGCAATACAATGTCATGTTATTTTATATACTTCTTTCAATAACGGTTATCTTTAAAATCTGACATTTCTCCAATTTAATAGGGAATGATGGCATTTAATACTTTCTTACTTTGATCTGAGTTTCAAAGCGGAAAAAATCTATTAAATTACTAGCTTCACTTATTCTGAGAAACAAGTGTACTGCAAAATCAACCAAACTTGTTAGTGCTTTCAGGATTTTCTGGTAGATATAAAGGTTGACGATGATGATAAACGTAAATGGAAGTCACCCCTTTTCTTCGCAATCAAGCTTACTTGCACTAGACCTACAACTAAATGTAATATAAGCCATGCAGAATTTAGAAGCATTTTAGCATAAAAATGAAAAGAATATAGGTACATCATTTTGGAGCTGATCTTGTCTAAATAATCCAAGACGTTCACGTGAAAGCTGGTTTGATTCAATTCAATTCTTTTGACATGCGTTCGTTTCTTTCTTCATCCATTCCAGTATTCTTCTAAATGCTGAAAGCAAAAAATGACAAAAGCGCCCGAGTATGAATATTAGATTTTAGCATGACAATTTACATGCCTCGTGCAATATTCGTTCGTATCCTCCGCTCGCAACATGTAAGATTTGTTGTCACTATTCATAATATGCATACCTAACAAGGTAAAATTATTGGCTGTTCATCTGACATTTTCCAACTCTGCATGAACCCTACGACATTTTCGATTGATGGAATTTTAGTTAGTGGGGACGCATCAACGTAGACTTTGCAGGGAAAATAATGAATTCTATCTTCCACTCGCGTCAATAATTGGATATAGAAAGGCTTTTAATGCGTGGGTCGGTGGTTGGGGTTAGGAATGAAAATAAGTAAAAGGTGGTTTGGCTTCAAAAATTTCATGGAATATGAAAGCGGAACACTACGGTGCGAGACCCTGTTTATAATGAAATGATTGGTTGGAGGAAAATATTAGATGGTCTCCTGTTTAGATCAATTTTTTCTACAGTGGCTTTATAGGAGGTTTCGATTTAGTGCATCCTTTGCACTAAAAATATTAAACAAGTTTAGCGAATCGCGTAAATGCCTATTGTACATTTAGTCTGCATTAGTATTCGACGTGTGTATGTTGAATGTTATTGCAATTGTTACGAAAGTAGACGTTTGGGAAATCTATTGAAAATCCATTATGCTGTATTTTTTGCAGGGGAAACTGCAGCATCACATGCAATGTTAACAGGTGAACGCGCTTAGAAAGAATTTTTAACAATGGGAGACTACGAAAGAGTGCGTCTAGTAACTGCAGGTTATTATTGCACACGATTTACTATTACAGCATTGGCATGACTTCATAGAGTTAAAAATACTGATTTTGTGATGTTTCAGGTGACCTACAGTTCCCGGCTATGAGGCGTTTGTCCATTGCTACCGCCCATGCTTTTCTCATTGTCTATTCCGTTGACAGCCGAGAAAGCTACGAGTTAGCCAAAGGATTTTTCGATGAGATTCAAGAGCAGCGAGGAGACTTCCAGGATACTCCAATTGTGCTGACTGGGAACAAAATAGACCTTCCAATCGAGAAACGAGAAGTTCATGGCGAGGAGGTGGCTGAATGGTTGGAGTGTAGCTGGCCATCGCTCAAGTAAGTATTATCCCTACAGAAATCTGAAGAAACTTCTTTTTGCTATTTTCCGCAATCGAACCTAACATTGCATTTGTTATACGAAGGGTGAAATCCGCCGAATGCTCAGCAAAGGATGATATCAACATCAAAGACGTCTTCAGAAGCTTTCTGGCTCTGTCCAAGATATCTTTTGATGCTGATGAGAATGCTGGATTGAAACGGAGATCGAGTGCTCATGCTGGATCCAAGTCTCCTGCACCAAGCCGTGGAAGTATTTCCATGCAAGGAGCTAGCAGTGGAAGTCCCTCTGCGTGTGGCTCGTCCTCTGGAGGCTTTTTTAGTGGAACTCCTCCGAAAACTCCAACTAGTCCTAGTGCAGGAACGTATCAGCAATTTCTCACGGAAGATAGCGCAATGAACAGTCGGAACAAGCCAAGAAGTCGAAGTTTGATTAGGAGATGCAGTAAGAAAGTCAAGCAGCAAGTTAGGGATGCCAGTACTGGACCAGGAGATTGTCAAATGTCTTAGCTTAAATCATTTCGAACAGTTTTGGAGACGTTCCGAATCAGAAAATATTTAACATGCAACGGGATGATGATGATGATGCATTGCAGTTGGATGTAAATATAAGTATTTGTAAGTATATTAAAGGAGCGGGAAAGAGAAAAAATATATATTAGGGGTGGATTTGTAATTCAGATAATAAAAAATTGATTATAAAGAATTAAAATTTCTTTACAAGAACGGTACTTACTCAAAGCAAAAACTATGGGCCCATAATATTAATTATTATATGTAAGACTAGGCTCCATGTATATTGCTTTCAATTATATATTATTAGTTTTGATTTTTATTTTAAAATCGACAATTTTGGGTTCAAATAAGACTATATAATAAAAATGTATTTAAGCTTGATATAATAATGAACTTGAATTAATGAACTTGATTGAAGTATTTCGATAGAAAACAGACTTTGACTTTATGGGCAACAATTTTCAAGTGTGTAGCTGTCAAACACAATAATTGAAGAAAGCGGTAGTTTGTAAGAATTTTAGTATGAACATTTAAGTGTCACTTGACTTGACTTAATGAGCATGAATTTGAGAATGTGTGGAGATCTCTAAAAATACTAAATCGAAACCGAGAATGAGTCATTGAATTGAATTCTCCAAAACCAGCCAGCCTCCCTACTCCGAATGGAGGTGCTGGTGTTGTATTTAAATAAATAAAAAATACAACAGTTAAATTAACCTATAAACACATTTGAACGATACCTAAAACCTACTAGATCTACTGGAAAAACTTTATGCTTCCAGATACCATTTTCAATTCTAACTTCGTAAAATTAATACAAGTTCAAGTTGAAGTATTAAGTATGTACTATATTTAATGAAGCAAGTTTGTAGTTTGTATTTTACATTATAACTTCCTTCAGCGAAACTATAAAAACTACGATCTCACCTTTTCAGCAGAAATAAAATTTGGGGTCATCCTAAACAACGAAGGGTTTGAGTGTGCCGTTTTACATGAAAGTGATAATAATATTTTATTTAATAAAATATTTAAGTAAATCACAATTAATATTGTAAATCTCTATAGGCCAATACTACTAAATTATTTCTTAATTGCCGGCGAGTGTCATTTAATAAAAAGGGATTAAGTATTACAGAAAATGTGACA
>JAHZNI010003084.1:0-10702 GCA_027744415.1 Seira ritae
CTAGATGTTATTTCTTACTCTCAGTCTCAGCTTGTGCGACACTTCAGATCCATAGTCCCTGTCAAATCGGACGGTCAGCGTTTCTTGTGACTGTGCACATGTGAAATCCCAGAAATGCCTGTAAATGCAGCCTCCTGCAGACACGGGAATATCCAAAAACATGAGATAGGAAATTAAAGGACAAAATGCCATCATCACCGGTAATTTGTCTTCCTTTCATTTACCTGGCATATGACATTCGCCCCAGCCCATCTTGAATACATATGTGTAATGAGTTGGGGCAGGGGTATTAGCAAGATACTTGACATCATTTCCATCCCCTGGAAACATGTTCGCTTCAACTTGATCGAGATCAAATGATCTGGCAATTTCTTCAGACAACCTTGCTGGATGGTAGGGTCTGGAAAAGATCAGTCTGTAGGTATTAGTGGAACCCTCCATTTTGTCGGCAGCCTTTAGAGGTCCATATCGACTGGAGTTAATGACGCGAATAGTGTTCGAATTGATGCCGCCAACGATGAGCTCTCCAGCAGCCCATTTCGGTCTATGGGTAATGTTCATCATTTCTGGATAGACTGTGTGACATGAAAAAAATGGCAAAAAGTCAGTTTTTTTGTATAAAACTGGAACAATCACATTTTTAAAATGAGGAAAACACTTTTTTCTATACCTTCACGGATGGCGCGGAGGTGTTCATCAATCATTTTCGCGATCTTTGTATTGGGCAGCATTTTACCTGTCTCCTCTAAGTACATGTATTGACCTTCACTCACTTCGAGGGGCTCTGATTGGCCTACCTAGAATACAAGAATTTCGATAAATTCATCTATCGCTTCTTATGCCAAAATATTTACCTATTTGGGCATCTACTCAACTTACAATGTCTTTTACACAAACTAAAACGGATAATATTAGGGTGAGCAACATCTTGCACCGACTTTTCCAAACGGTCTCCATTTTTAATATTTTCCTTCTCAATCTTCCCTAGATCTTCTCTGAATGCATGAAATCGGTGAAAAGGCTGTTTTATTACCAAAACGAATGTTCTCCTGACTTTGATGAATGACCACACAGTACTTCCCACTGTCACAGAAAAAATCCAGGTCGGGAAATGAATAATGTATTAATTGCAGTATTATTATTAGAAAAACATTTTTCCTGAACACAGCGTATGCATGTAATGCAATGATAAAATAATGTTTCTATGATTTGCACAAAAAACCCGAAATCAATTGCTGGTCTTCCGTAGCTCGCAACACACAATCATAATCGTCGTGTCATTTCGAAGACTTAAGACTGGGGCTTTTTACAAACTGACTTAATTGTGAGCGCGGACATGTGCTTTTTATAGAGCCATTAACTTGCACGACTACACCATTGCATGTGGGTATGCTGATACTGCATCACTTCCGAATTCGAAAAAATCGTATCGTGAAGTGTGTGCAATGTCATTTTTATACTTACATATATGTGCTCGCAATTCAGTCCAAATCCAAGCCAAGGCATTTTCATTTGGTAGGTACTTCATCAGGAGGTAGGTAATCATAGCAAGTCACTCTTATCATTATCATCATTGTTAGCTCCTCGGCTCGTCTTCCTCTTCATTTTTTAAGAGAAAAAGTTTTCCTGTGCATTTTTACGTTACACAAATATTTTTTGCACACAGCTTCCCGTAAGTCCCTTTTGCATAAAAAAATGCCATGTATTTATTCTTGATGATGATGATGATGAAGGGGATTAAGAAAGCATGGGTATTTAAAGGAATATTATGTTAGAAACTGGCATTTGGCATCATCAAAACATTATTTGCAAAAGCTCGAGATTTTTTGTATGATTTCATTAGTTAACTATAATACTACTACTCCCTTTTTAATAATCGCACAGGCCTGAGACCACGACCACTGTGAGGTAAGCAGGTAAAATACGTCGGGCTGCATGCATTATGGGATTTGTTACACTGCCACTATAATCGTGTAATGCGTAACGTATAAATGATCGTTAAGAGTTTTCGAATTTTATGAGGATGAAACAAACACGAACGAATCAGCTCTGCCTGTACTGAACAACCTTAGTAAGTCGTTACCAATTTCGCATTGAGAAATAGGTATAAAGAGAAAATTGAGATGAACAGAAATTGCATTTTGGAAAGTCTTGTTTTTTGGATTAAAACTTTTTAGCTGGCTAAGGCCGTAATTATTAAGATGTATGCATAGCTGATCTTACGAATGCTTGGGTTTGCACAATCACTTTTGCAGACACTTGGGTGCATTGAATTGAGTCTGGCGTTATATGTAGATTCATTGCCTGATAAATGTGGGTTGCAAAAGTGTTTTGGGAGCTGAAATTGTGTTGCCAGATGAGATGAAGCGAGTTGAAGGTGAAAGATAAATGCAGATACAGATGTAGAAATGACTCCAAAAATAAATCTGTCGAATTGAACAATAATTCTGTCGAATACCTATCTCTGAACCAATGTTGTAAAATAGTATTTGCTCCAGTTTAAAAATTATTTACCTGCGTCCATTGTGTTGCATAATCTTTCGTTTAAAATTATTGCGTGGATAGCCGATAAATAAGATGTGCGTTTTAAACTGAAAGAAAAACTTCGACTATGCAATTACAATTAGGATAGGGCAGCATAAATTATACATAAGTACATATTTAGTGGAAAAATTTGATATGCATAAACATGCCAACTTGAAGTGCTTGTACAAAGAAAAACAGTTTCACTTTTCATGAGAGCCTTTTTTCAGCGAAAGTTTAATTATGCGCGAGGATAAACTGTCTTGTGCGGTGCTTTTCCTCTCGTAAAGCTGGCAATTGAACAAAAAGGAATGCGAATGTAATATATGTGCGAGTAAACCAGAAACGGGCATGAATGGCACTACCTACAAAACCTACCTACTTACAGGCAAGTGTCATCAGATTGTCCATCACAGACTGTAAAGAACAGAAGAAAATGCAACGTTATTTTATCTTGCATAAAATAAATTACAATTACAACATTTCTGATAAAAAATACACATAAAATGTCTTATTCGATTGCGATAAATTCCGGTCGTCTCCTAATACGGAAAAAAGGAAGAGACAAATTGCATCAGTTCAACATAATCGAATGCGATGCAAAAGTTAAGATAGTTCTAAGTGTACTGCGAGACGGGCTCAGTTTTATCAGCCTAATTGAGGAAGATGTTTGTGTGTATGAGCTTTACATTTACATCATTATATTATAACTATTACACAAGTACATTTGGTTATTGTAAGATAAACTTTGCAACACAACCGACGAAGATTAAACCGTGTCTAAAATGAGTGGACATCACAAAACGTACTTAAGTTCTTAAGTAACTGAATGCCGGAAAAATTATAGCGTCTCATGTTCGCTTGCGTGCATTAGATTTGATTTGTTTATTGTAGAACATAGTCATGCTATAGATTAAGCAAGCTCAAAAGGTGATGGCATGAACGCTGAAGAATTCAGTGTGCTTATTAAGCTCTTGTTGCCGCGGGGTGAATGATTGTTTGGTTTTGCATGAAACCCACTAATTAAAATAAAAAATCGGAAATGCATTATTTGTAATTAGCTGGTGTGTACAATAATAGGTTGTCTTTTAAAGTTAGTAATCAAATCAGGAGCACGATGCTCTATCTCGTTGTGAGCACTCCTAACTAACACACGCAGGTTATGAATTTATTTTTATCAGATGTTATAATTCACTTGCTTTGGTTCATATTACCCACTAATTAATGTAGAATTTTAAAAAGACTTTATGAAAGCGTCGGATTTTTATTGCACAAAAAGAATATTGGGTGTTTGAGAAGGATTGGTCCGGTAAAATTATGATTTTTATTAAATTCTAGACTAGTATGTAGATAAATCCGGCAGGTAGTTACGTAAAAATGTATACATACCTATATATGTATTAGGTCTGCATTCATTAATGCTCATTAGTACATGCAAAATTGGTTGGTTGATTTTATATGTTGGCAAAATTCACTAAACCTTGTTTTAAATGACAATGGTCGGAAATGATTTACTACGCAGGCACAGGCAGTAAAAGCGCGGAGGAGTTAATACAATTCAATAAAGGGGTGGGAGACGACACATTCAATCATAGCTTTATTAATTTTTGCTTCCCGTTAGGGATGATAATAATTATTGAGGAACATACTTAAGTAATGTCATAAAATTGTGCATTAGTTCATCAGGTGTGGCATGATAGGTACCAACTAAGAGGTAGGGCTTGGTATTAAAAATCACATTCAAACTTTCAAACGATTTATGCCTCAGCCAAATCTTCGATTTCAAAAACCATTTCGAACATGCATGCATACTAAGCTTGTGAAGATGTTTGGGGCATGATGAGAACACATTTTTGTAATTTGTCACACGCAATAATAAAAGAAAATCAACTCTTTCTTGCGGGCTTTGACTCGACCCTTGTAATTCGGATAAAAAGTGAAAGACGACACTTGTAATCAAATAAAAACATGTCCAAAAAGCTTTTCTTGCATCCATTTGAATTTGTAATGCATGCAAGTAACAAGCAAATCGCAAGACGAACAGTTCTCTTTGAAGATGAAATCCTTTCACATTTTTTTGCCAAAAAGGAAGGCAATGGTTTTTCATACATGAGTAACGTCAGGTATGAGTACTTTTTCATGACTTTTTTTCGAAAGTTTATTTTCTACACGTTACAATAAAAATACATATTATTATACATAGGTACAAGGTAAACATAACATAATATGTATGTATATAGCACGTAAGTTAACTCTTAAATTAAAACTTTTCTTCAATCTCAGAAAATAATAAAAATTGCAAGTAGGTTTGCTCCTTCTGTCATACAACCTTCTGCTGCTTATCACGGATAACATCCTCCTCATCTTCGTCTTCATCGTCTTCTGGCGTGTCAATAGGAGTGGTTTTACCAGAACCCTGTGGGTCTTCTTGACACGTAGCTGTACTGCTGTTGCTCCTCTCTCCTTCCGAAAGTTTATTCTTTCTTTTCGTGTTGAGCTCAACAACGAAGAAACAAATGAAACCGAGGACAGAGGAAATTAAAAGGGTTAACATTTGAGACAACATTCCCATGTAGGAACTGCTGAAAAATGCAATTGCGGAAGCTGCGGATTGTGTAAATTTAAAGATGGCAAAGGCTGCTGCGGAAGTGTCAGCGTAGACTGAACCGAATATGGCAAAAAGTTGGGTCTGGTAACACGCATCTCCGAAACCTGTATTAAGTAAGACGTTTTTCACTTTACGGATTCACGATAAATGTGACATAGGGTCGGCTTTGGATTTGCAAAGATTACCCAAGAACATTGCAGTAGCTATGGCCAACCAGGGAAGCGGGTCTTCAATCACGGAGACACTTTCGGTCTCTCTGATTGTCGCCTCTTCCGGCAAGTTTAAGTAAATGAGGACATAACATGTTGCATGTACCACTAATCCCAAGAGTACGATGGGACTCCGGCCTGTTAAAAATTATTAACGGTTTAGTTTAATTTGTCATCTTCATTTTGCAGTTTATCGTCATCAACAAAAAAAGACCTTTTGCGGTTGTTTTAGATCCCAACAATCCAAACGCAGATCCTCCCAAGACTTCGCCAATTCCGGTAAAAATTCCTACCAGACCTACAAGTCTCTTGGCATCTTCGCCGAATCTCTTCGTGAACCCGACGGATGTAGGATAAACCCCAAAGAAGAAGGACTGGCACCAACCCGTGTAGATGGAACTGTCATTTTGAATGCAATATAATGACGTGATTAAAGTCTTTTCTAATTTTACGTCCACATCCCAAAAGGGAAATAATAATTTATGTCTACTCTTACGTAACAGAGAGCAATATCATGTGTGGAGTTAATGACAATTGTACGGCTTGAATAAGAGCTGACTTGGCAAGTTGGAATGGGGAAGTTTTTTCGGATTTGTTGGTCGGTGTAGGAGATCCCTTTCGAGATATTTCCACATCTTTCTCATCTACTTTTCCATCTTTCTCCACATCTTCCTCTTGACCATCCACGTCCTCCTCGTAGTCTACTGAGGTGTTGTTGCTCGTATCATCTCTACCAAGGTCCAGCAGCAAAAAAACGAGCAATAAAAAAGTTAATATATGGACTTATAGCCTCATTTTCAGAGAGAAACTAAAACTCTTCAACTTAATCTCATTCTCGTCTCTCATTTTTATTGGATTTTACTGCTCTCTCCTCAAACCCAACAAGCGGAAAAATCCAGGCCATGAGAACAAGAATGCGTGTGTGTTTTGCAAGACTTTTTCATACTTTGGAAATAGCAAACAAGGAAAAAAGACAAAACGCTCCAAATTGTGTTTTATAAGGGTCTATAAAACTTCCTTTTCAGCTCTTAATTAGAATTGGAATGAATCTTGTAATAAACGGCTTTACGAGTTTAAGCTTTGATTCAGCCGTTAAAAGAGGCAATTTCATGTCGGACGAGACCAGTCTGCATTCCAGTTTCAACTTCAACTCACCTTAGGTTTTTTAGAAGAAACATGCACAAAACTCCAGCAGCTGCGACTGTTGTGAGGACAATGAATACAAACATTATTGGAAAAAAGTAAAAAAAATATCATTTGGGGATGATCCATTCATTTTTCTATTGCGCCAAGCGGTCGAAACATGACACATTTCATCAAACTTTTTGCAACTTTTCCCCTAAATTTTGTCAGGTTTTGTCCGTAAATAAAAAGGAAAATCCTTTGTCCTTGGCTTAGTTCTTCTTCTGAGATGGAAAATATACTAGTACTAATTTCGTTTCATACTTTGTTAACTTTATTTCATCCTCGTCAATGAAAAAAATGTTTATAACGACGGGACGAGAAATATGTGAAACGAAAAAAATGGGAAAGAAAATGCAGCCTGCTTTCTCGTTAAATCCCATAATCGTTTTCAGACGAAAATTGACTTTCTCCAGAGACAGAGGAATGTTGTCCGAGTCCGAGATGGCTTGTCATTCGACTCACATAGCTCTATCGAAGTTGGCTCCTTACCTGCATTGATTAATGGCCCAGAAGACACCACTGTTCCTAGAGATGGTCTTTGGATCAGATGCCAGACTGAGGAAGTTTCCCTAATACAATAAAATGAAGAAAATTTCCATGTTATGAAAATGCTATATTTATTTATGAAATTTCGGTATTTGAGACAAAAAAGTACTTGACAACACCAGAGGACAGAAGCACCAGCTCCTAAGCAAACAGAAGTCAAGTACAGAAGTGCTGTACTGGGCGCAATGAATTGACCAATGAACACAAGATACATGGCTCCAGAAATGACCATTCCATATTTTGGACCAATGACTGCCTAAGGAAAGGAATAAGTAAAATTAAATAAAGCATGAAAGTGAGATCATTATCCTGAGGAATTCTAGTCGCATTCCTTACAACAACACTGGGGGCAACCCAGGACCCCAAGGCGAACACCGCATAAATGATGCATAGTGACACGTATCCATCTCCAGTAAAACTTGGATCTTCTTGTTTTACACTGGCTAAGATGGTTTGCTAAAATTACAAAAAAGTATAATCATAAAAATGTCAAAATAATATATTTTCATCTTTTGCGGAACGCGTAAAATACATTTAAGATATTTAGGTTAAAGCGGAAGGAAACATCAAAGTCTCCTAAACCAATTTTTTCTTGTCTAGTGAAAAAAGCAATTTACATTTTGTACGGTCGCATGAGCTTATTTTTTATAAGCATTTTTGTCCAGCGAGACTCACCTCAGTCATGGAGGTTGTTTGAAATGCGGTAAAGAGGAGCATGAAAGACACACTGAGCAACAATATTTGGAGGAATTTTCCATCTTCAAATAACTTCCCCTTGGATAAAAACCGCGGTAACATAATAACAAAGAATGGGAAAAAATTTTCCTGACGTACGAACACTTTCTTCTTGGAATTCGTGTATGGAACAAATAAACAACACACGACACGGTAAACAAAAAACTCACACTATGCATCCATTAAGAAATCGTTTTCGCTACTTATTCCGAATCAAAACTTTTTTCATGGAGCAAACTCAAAATGATGTTACATTTTACATGGGAAAACAAACAAAACGGTTCATGTCTGACAATGATAACACAATAATATCACACAATCGCTTGATCACGATCACCCTCGCACACGAAGCTTTACTCCAGGTCACTGTCAATTCAAACAAGGTAACTTTAGAGCATGCATGTATTCCATACAGAAGCTGAGGTCAACATTAACACACGCTTCGACACGCACACTGATTCCGATTCTTATCATCAACCACTGTGATCCAAATTTTTTCTAATCTGCAAGCGAACAAGTTTGACAATCAAGGCATTACGCATACCTCGGAGGATGGGATCAGTTTGAGATGAAACGATGATTAGGAATAATGCATCAAACCAATAATTAAAATCCTCCCTGTACGTTTTAGAAATGCAGAATGCACTAACAAAGTATTCCTTTCAAATCAACTGCATCAAACATACATTTTTTAGACAAAACGAAAGCCAAGCAAGTTTGGTTTAAAAAGTACAAAATACAGAAGCACCACTGCCACAATGTCAATTTTTTCATGAAATGAGTAGTCAAGCCTCAAGCACTATTTAAATCACTCGTGTGGAACGCTCTCGTTTGTGCATGTCATAAAAATTGCAATGCGTTGATGGAATCTTAATAAGTGGAAGTAAAAAAGGTTGTATCAGGAATCAAATATGAACGATTAAGGTAAAACCTCATGGAAGAAGGCAGAAGCTATGAAAAGGCGTGGTGTTAAATATATATATCCACATTGATTATTAAGGGATTATTGCTTTAATCACAAGATTCACTCAACAAACACTAACAAAAAATAATAATTTAGAAAAGGAGGAATTTCATGTTTTTGATCGGCTGGCTAGCATAAAAAATTGACGACTAACTAAACCACTCGATTGATTGATTCGATTGACTATTGACGATGGGATGGTGATTGAGGTGCTGCGAGGAGGGCGATCAAATTTAGACAATCTTCGTCAGAATTTTTTCAGTTGTTGTATCACCGTCATCACCATCTCCATTTGCATATATGCACCCAAAATGAATTTAATGAGAAAATAGGACCTGCGAATGCAGTAGACAGTCGTGTGTAAAGGATAATAATAATACCTAAGCCTAAGTACATTTACTTTTAGGGTACACATCATCGATTTCCCTTGCCGATCGATGAATCAGGAATATATTCAATCATAAAAAGCGATTGTGACCGTCACATTCATAATATTAATATTATAGAAATAAAAGCATACAATCCGACTGAACTTCCTCGATGGTAAATACTTGAATAGATGCGCATGAACTCTCAATTAAAAGAATGGAGCCCGTTGGAAGCTTTACGAATTGGCGACCCAATATATTTCATCTTTTGCATGACTACATCATCATACGTATATTATAATTTAAACTATGTTTTAGATTCATAAAACTATCAACGCTTTTTTCTTAATCTTTGAGTGTGAGTGAGAGGATAAAAAATGCATACACGCACAACAAGCAATAATGGATGGAGGCGTAGAGATTTTTTTAAAGAGCACACACACACACAAAATGCCTAAAGATAGCTGAGCATCTTAAGGATAAGATGAATGAATTGCGGTGATTGGAGGGGCGAACATATTCGTTCATTTTAAACTTTCCGTTAAGGAGAATTAAAGGATGAAGAAATGAAGAATGATCGAATGTTTAACGTTTTTTATAGAAAGGTATGTGCGAGGTAGAAGATAGATTTGTTGTAGATACAATTTTTTGATAATTGACATGAAAAAATGCATCTGTAGACATGCTTTAGCAAAATGCAAATTACCTTTTAATATCTGTGCCAAAGTGGCAATACTAATCAGACGAGTCAATCATAATTCTAGAAATAATTGGCCGATAGAAATATAATAATTCCTACATGCCTGCTTGAGTTTAGGTAAAAATCGTTAGCTTTGCGAACGTTGATGTTAAAAGTAATTGGCGTTTATAAACAAAGAACTCTCAGGTAATATTTAATGGTATATCTTATGTGTAGGTCAGACCAAACCAGGCACCAGACAAAACGCCTTAAGACATGACGTGATAATAACAATAAAGAATTTTAATAGATTCGTTTAACATGACATGATCGATTTAAAAAATTATATGCTTTTGTTACGATTAGCAAGTTTATGTGAAAAGTACTGTTTCGGGTAGAACGAAGATGTAAAAAAAATTAGAAGCATCATTTTACTAATCGTAGTCCTCCGGAATGGAATGCTTGCATATTCTTGGAAGCAGTGAACTTCAAAAAAACACTGACGGAACTGATTTCTTTTAATATTTATAGACCAACTGGAGAATCTGGTTTAAACTAACTTAAAGGGTTTCTTTTATTTACTAATTAACCATTCGCAATATCCTGTATATTGATTAAAATTAAGTGCTTCCATTACGTCTCGACTTTCCTTTTCAATTTTTTACCCAACAATAATTACAAAAAAGGAAGTACACGACAGAAAAAGATTTTATTGCATTATGTTGTAGTAGCTGCCTGAGCTGCCTGTGATTAGATTTTCCTAAGCAAACCTTTCTGGTATTGTTTGGCTATGGTATAAATGTAAACAACCTTATGATTCAAGATGTGTTCTCCTGTGCGCACCTAATGGTTATTACTATATTGAGTGCATACAAATATTTACTC